>LOEQ01012193.1:0-10384 GCA_001685075.1 Bramus lutescens
AAAAAAAAGATCTGTACTATTTAAAATTACCTACAGTTTATCTCAAATGTAAAGTACACACAACATTTTTGGAGAATCAGAAAACTGGAAAATGAAAGGGTCCAAAAATTTTAACCCTCTCAATCTTTTTCTTAGGTCAGTATTTAAAATATCTTTAGATGGAAATCAATATGTTAGTCTCACTTTGCCCTTTCAAAGACTATTTTACAAGTTTATCAGATTTATTTATTCAAGAATTTTCTTTTACTTCATGCAGTACAAATTTTTAAATAATATCTTCTATTTTATTAATTTTGTCATATATATTTATTTTGATGTGACAATTATTAAAAATATAATTTCCATAGATTCAGATGTAAAACAATTTCCTCACAATCCTCACATTTGGTTGCAAATATATACAACTCAAAAATAAAATCTCCCTTTTACACATTAAGTACATTGATCCAGAAAAACAGAAAAATACAGTTCACCATAATAACTTGATCACTCATTATACTAACTCATGCCACATAATGCTTCTGTGGCTTTTAATCCTTTATTTTATGTCTCATATTTTTAAAACTAAGGATGCTTATACCCTTTCAAAGTAAGAAAAAAATGCTTAAACTTTATCTACCAAACATGCTCTCAAATAAGGCACTTTAAGCTTTTAATAAATGATCATTGTAGAAAATAATGTCTATTCATATTATCGTTGAATGTGAATGTTTTATGTTCTTTAAAGCTTAAGAATGCAAAACAGGGTGTGCATTTACGTTGTCAAGGCTTTTTCTTACATTTCATTATGAGAAGATTTTTATGTTAATAATTTATTTGATGCAAGAAGGAATTTAAACCAAAATACACATGATGCCTTGGGAAACGGCTGTATAGCACTTTTATTACTTTTCTAATAAATAAGAAAAAAATGAAAGTACAAAATCTTGAACAAAACCGGACAGACTTCTATATTCAACTCTCCAATTCGGTTTCCTTGTTTACTGCACTGATTCTTATTACACTTAAAAGTGATGTTTCTGTTCTGTATTTAATTCCTCAAATATAAAATATTTCAATCTCTCTTTGTTGACTAGGACACAGTTGATGTTGAATGCCATTGTTCTGTAAATGAACTCTATCTCATTATTAAAGGAAACTTACATTGTGATATTTTGCTTATGATCTAACAAAGTTTGCTGGAAGAGCAGAGTGCAGAGTTAAGCCATTAGTTTGCCATAGAAGTCAGGTAGCAGTTGGCACACGCCTTTAATCCCAACACTCAGGAGACAAAGGTGGCAGATGGATCTCTGTGAGTTCAAACCACCCTGGGCTACAGGAGATTGAATCTGTCTAAAAGAGAAACAGAGCTCACACAAAGGTGGTCCCAGCATTTGGGATCACGTGCCTTTAATCCCAGCACTAGGGAGGTCGAGACAGGAGTGATGTGACTGGTCTGAGAGAAGAATATAAGGCAGGAGGAGACAGGAGCTCGGGGATGTCTGAGGTTCCATAGAGAGGACGAAGTCTGAGGATTCATTGAGATAGCATTCAGCCTGAGGTCTAATAGAAACAGGTTACCTGTTCAGTCTGAGCATTGGTAGAGGTCAGCACTCTAATATTTTGCGGCTCTGCTGCTCGTTCTTTCAGCATTAACCTCTATATCTGACTCTAGGTTTTTATTAAGAACAATTCAAATTCATGTTACAAACTTGTACTTAATGTGGAAACAATGGCATTACTAGTGACACTAATGATGCCCTACCCCTTGCAGGGCGTTCTTCACATCTTAGTATCTAATGGCAAACATTCTCACAAGTGCTCAGATTGAAACCAAGTTCGGCTTTCCTAGGATCGCTTAGCCAACCTATGGAGGAAAGGGACATTGCTTCTGTTATGCTATGATAAAGTGTTATTCTGCCAGGTACACAGAATTTAGTTTGCAAGACTAGGTTAGCATTGTATTCCTAACTTTACTTACTTTATTTAACTGCTGGTAAATTTGCATGTATTTCTGATTTTAATGGGATCAGAGAAGTTTATTTTTAAATATTTTATTGTGGTTTGTAAACTGGAAGCTTAACTTACTTTTATCTTTTATAAATAAGAATTAGAATCATTATGATATTTGGGCAATTAAAAAGGAGCTAAAAGAGGATTTTTGATAGCAATATGAAAATGACTAGGGGACAATAACAGTCAGAATTTCATGTTTCCGGTTTTCACAGCTCAAACCTTGTTTGGCAGAAATACATTTTAAATTATTTTTTAACAAAATAAACATTATCAGGCATATTTTAGTTGATATTACAATGCTGCGTCTAAAAGTAAACTCATCATTTTAATTTATTTTGAGGGAGTCTCACTATCTTCATCAGGCTGGCCTAAAGTGCTCAATCCTGCCTCCGTTTATTCCTAGGTTCTGAGATTATAGACGTAGCAACCAAATTTGGCAAGGTTTTTTTTAAATTTATATCAGAAAATTAAAATCATGAAAAACATTTTGATAAAATGACCTAAAATTACTGAAATGACAGTTCTGTTTTAAGACAAATTCACTCTAAGTAGTCAAAACAGAAGATTTAAGCTCTCCACATTTCCTGTTTTAAAAGAAACATTACAAACCATAAAAGCAAGTCAAGGAGTTCAAGAAATATTGGAAAAGAAATGTCAAGTTTATTTTAGATTGAGTTTGCTAGGCCTAAGATACCAGGAAAGCAGAACAAGGAAGAATGATAAATGAAGTATCAAAGAAATATTTCCGCAACCTGGGAGTATTCTGCACTTCAGATGGATATGTAATTAAGTATTAATCATAAAATAAGACTGATAGACAAATAACTAGAGAAAAATGTCAAAGAATGGAAAAATGGTATTCTATAATTATGCAGTCTATTACCAGCACATATTTTAATTATTTAAGAAGCAATTAATCTGCAGGCAATGAGACTTCTTCTTTAAAGTTATGGGATAAATTTATTTTTCATTACATTAAAGTTTGTTTTTCTTTCTGTGTCCCAATCTATAATTGGTTTATGCTTGATGTAATAATTGTAAATTATGTACATTGCCAGTAGGTCAAAGTGTGGTTGGGGGAAAAATTCAAAACAGCGCAATCTCTCCATGTTGAGAATTTTGCTCTTGCTTCCAAAAAAAGGGCATCCTCTTTTGTGGTGTGGTAAATGCATTCCGCTCTGACATTGTCTACGTCTTCTGCTTGGCATGAGAAGAAAAATGCAGCATGTAGCTATGCAGAGGAAAATGGTGGAGCAGGGTCAGAAACAATTTCCAAAGATGCTTTCCCAACTTCTTTTTATTTTTGATTTTTATTGAGCTCTATATTTTTCTCTGCTACTTTCCCTGTCTCTCCTCTTCTCTTCAGCCCTCTCCCAAGGTCCCCATCCTCCCAATTTAATCAGGACCGATAGCCTTCTGAACATACTCAGTCTCTTACATTGTGGCCCCATTACAAGAAAGACCTAAAATAAACTCTGTTCTTGCCTGAGTCTCCAGGAAGGTACTGTATTCTAATGGCAAAGCGGTTAGAAGACAACATGTTCCCTGTGTGGTGTCATAGTGAGAAATGGTATCATTTGAGGACAAGGGGTAGAAAGCATGAATGGTTTAGTTCCTCCCCAAAAACAAGCAAAAGAGTTGAACTGGGACCATAGCTGCTTCTTTGGTACCAAAAGTATGATGTTGTCAAAGTCACTAAGAATGGTACAAATGGTCTCTATGAGCGGGAAAAGCAAAGGACTGTGATTACATCACAGCATCAGAGGAAGACATTGCTGCCTGGCACACTTCTTTTGAATACTGTCTCTGGTGAACCCTTTAAGGAACTTACACAGCATGTTTCTGAGTTCACTCTGCTAGTTTGTTGTATAGTGTCATGCCCCAATAGGAATGGTCACATCCCCTTCAGTGTGGAACAGAGACATGAGGTGGGGCTAAGTTTTGCTTCTAAGCTTCTAGCACTAATGGGTGAGTGAAATAGAGTTTCTTTGGAACCCTTAGCTTGATGAGTCCTGTTGGTCCTCCACAACTACTTGTGGTAGAAGAAATAATAATGTTAGCTCATCCTTTTTGTTCTCTGTCTTTTAATATGAAAGCAGGATAGGAATGAGTTACACTCAATTCAAAATGGAATAGTCCAAGACTCTTTGGCACATGGACACTAGAACCCAGACAAAATACATGGACACCATGCCTCCTTCTGCAGCAGGGTCACCTCTCTGTGTCTCTGTGCCCTTGCCCCATTAACTATTTACTGTGATACACCATGTCCTTTGTATTGCTACTGGAAGGTTTGGGCAGGTCTGCATAAAGTTCATGGACAAGGTTTAAGACCAAGAGAAGGCTGGGTAGCATGTGCATTAGCCCTTATTATAGAAATGAGAACTGATGTCATAAGACTGTGAGAAACTTGTATATAAAGGACACACTGAAAACATCATCTTGTTTTAAACAGCTCATAATAAATGTTAGAACGATTACAACATTAAAACCAGTCAGTTCAAATTCAATTTTATTGCTAGTGAGAAATTTCAATAAAAAGAGTAAGATCTATGAAGATTTCAAAAAAAACACTGGAAACACTTTTGCATTCTAAATCAGAAGTAATTAACCAAGACTCTTCGAAAATACTTGTGAAAATAACTATTATCACATGCTTGGCCATGCCATCCATGGAGCTGATCCTTCTGCTGTCTAGACACTACCATACCTGACCCCTGCTCTTTGTACTGTCAATATCCAGAGACAGACACATGCTCATGACTCTTATACTGTCTTCACCAGCCATACTTTAGTGAATAATGTGCCTGGAAAAGGGAAGTGTTTGGACAAGTCTAGAATTGATATTTAAACAGTCAGTAATGAGGTTGAGTCTGGTTATGAAACAAGAAACTGTTATAGTTAAAGTGGAAGTCCCTTCTGTGTGCTGTGATTACCATTAATGAATAAAGAAACTGCCTTGGCCTGTTGGTAGGGCAGAACTTAGGTAGACAAAGAAGACAGAACTGAAGGCTGGGAGGAAGAAGGCAAAGTCAGGGAGATGCCATGGATCTGCTGCTGGAGATAGACGTGCTAAAAGGTTGCTGGTATGCCACGACCTTGTGGTGATAAACAGATCAATAGAAATGGGTTAAATTAAGATGTAAGAGTTAGCGAACAAGTAGCTAGACCTAATGGGCCTTAATTAATACAGTTTTGTGTGATTATTTCGTTTCTAGGTGGCTGGGATGAACAAGCACTTCCTTACAACAGCAGTGACTCACACATTGTCCGATTTCAGCTTTTATTCTGCTTCATTCCAAGTAGAGAATTCTCTTGTCATGTTGCAAACATTCTAATTGTACTCAAAATTCTCTGTTTATCATATTTTCTGTGCCCATCATTGGCATTAGCTGACCAGTGACTCTGCTGATCTCAGTGCAGAGTTTGGGAATTATATTCTAGGAGTCAGCTGAGGCAGGTGGAAAGTTTATCTAAGGGAAAGTGCATTCATCATTTCTCCCTCCTCACAGTCAAAGGGCGTTTTAGTGAGATCAAGGATGCTAAGTCCAGAGCCTACCTACTACATTTAAAGACTTTGTCTTGGCTGGAAGTTGTCTGTTGAAACCTGGGCAACTATTCACAATACCAACCAACAGTACTGTGACTTCCTTCTGTTCTCCTCATAGTCTTCAGCTATTTCCAGCACCAGTAGGCCACTGTGGTGGGCTCGCAGAAGGGAGGCCAAACAGACAAGAACTTTGGACACAGCCACTGCTAGAAGCTACTATGAATGCTGAATGTCCAAGCAGATTCTACCATTGTTGTTAATATTAAACTGATATATTTTCCAAGTGAAAGTGGTTTCTAGGGGCTTGAAACAATCGTTTATAAGATAATTGTTGGTCAGTGAAAAATAGTACTTCCTTGGTTAAAAACCGGTTTGGGAGGGTCCAGGGAAGGGACTACCTAGTAGAACACATTATTGCCCATACAGGTCCTGTGCAATATGGACCAGGAGATCAATTTTTAAACCGGTAGTTCTTCCAGATCCTTCTGAGAACCCTGGTCCTGCTGTACAAGCCAGGGAACTAATCTTACTTGACAATTTATTTTATGGATTTCTTTCATCAAATAAGAGCATTTTCATATCAAAGACTTTGTGTTTAAATATTTTATGGTTATTTCTATCTTACCATGACGATAAAAGCAGAGATTTATGATGCTGTGATAATTATTTTAAGCTTTTTACATCACAGGAAATCTAAAATAAGGAATTGATTTTGAAATGATCTCATATTAATGGAAAAAATGTCAAATTTGATTGTGACAAGAAAAGAATGTATAGATATTAACCAAAGTATTTATATATTACTAACTTATATTCTGATAATTTATTATGATAATTAAATGAAAATGTTTTCCCCATGATATAATTGATTTCTATCTATAGCAATTGTTACAGGGAATAGATTACTACCTAGCTTTCAATTGCCAGGCTTGCAATCTGAAACTGCAGGGCAAAATAGCCATGGAGAAAACATCTCTTCTAGCATGTGTTTAAGAATACCCTGCTACCCAAGGTTCTAGCTCCTAGGATAAAATAGACTCAAATTACTTCAAATGCTGCTTTTCTGAGATGATACATCTAAGTATGTTCAGTTTAAAGTTCCTAGGTATGTACATATATGAATAAATTATAGATTATTGAAAGTATATACAGCAAAAATAAAAACAAAAGGGATGTTTAACACTGAAAACTAATTTCATTCTTCTGAGGATTATTTATTCAACATTATTCAATAGAATATTAGCCGGGGTGTCAAGTACAGCAGATAGAAATAGCAGTATCTGTGGAGCAGAGCTGTTTAGTAGCAAACCTAAGCAGCAGTTTTCTAGAAAGCTGGCTCTAACCAAATATGGAGATTGGCACATTAAAATGTTCCCTTACTTGCAGCACTTTAATTAAAGCAAATTCAAGGGAGAAATCTCATTTTCACAGACATCAGTCATCTGTAAAATCCCTTGCGTTTGGCGAATGCAAATTCAGTTTAAAATATACATGCCAAAAGATAGGTAAAATATAAGAGCTGTCCCAGTAGTCATTAAATTCTCTGTCTCTTCATGGATGGGCGATTTTAATTTTTAAATGAATTTTCTAAGTTACTAATTTCTCATTTATTCCAACCTAATTTCAGAATTATTAGTGCACCAGGTTTCTTTCTCTCCAACAGCTCAGAAAATTTTTTTCCTATGACACTCTAAAGTAAATAACCCCTAATAGTGATTGCAAAACTTGTAAAGCAGTAAAAAGGGAGATGAGTTTGAGAGAAGCAAGTGAGCAAGTGTAAATTAAAGAGAATACGGGTTAGGCAATGCGACTTTTTTTTTTCTTAACAGCGTAAGGAATCTTTCTCGCAAATGGCAACACATCATTGAGAGGAAGAAAGCCTTTGTCACAGAGGTTTAAAAGAATGGGTTTGTTTTTTGTTTTCCTTTATTCAGGATTTTTTTCTATAAGAACAAGATAAATTTAAATACAGATATCATTGTGAAGTTTTTTTTTTTAATTGTCCTAAAGCTGGTGATATTCCTTTTTTAGCAGTCAGAATACCCCAGTTAGGCCAGCTATCAATAGATAGAAAGTAAAAGCATCAAACCTTCTGCCTTGCTCCAGGTACACTGGTTTTCTTGGAGTACTTGTTTTCTTCTTTTATTTTTCTTTTCTGTTAGTGCCAGTAAACTTGTACCTGGACATGAGAGTGCAGCAGGGTATCAAAGAGCTGAATTCACATGTATAAGAGAACATACAAACATGAGACTTCTGCTCCTGCAACATTTCAGAGCCATTTCATTTCTGTTGGTGAGTAAAACCCTTATGTTTCTATTATTTTTTTTGTAGTAGTAGCTATCCTTCCAGCCCAGGTATGACCCCACTCACCTTCCCTAAGTGGACTTTTCCAATTGTACCTGCTCCTAAACCATCCCCCTGTTATTGTCATGCTCATTGGAGCACACACTTCTTCACAAATAAAGAACAAGCTCTTGTTCCTCCTGCTTCACACCTGTATGCAAAATGGGTTTGACTCCTTGAAGGCAAAAGAGCCCAAATCAAACTTTAGCTCCCAGGAATTGATAAAGTACTGGTCACATACTAACTTCTTTTATTTTCAAAATTTTTATTTATTTCATGTGTATGAGAGTTCGCATAAGAATATGCCACAAGGATGTTTCCAGCTAAGACTCCTAGCAATAGTGGAGAAGGTGCCTGAACTAGTCTTCTCCTGTAATCAGAATGGTGACTTTCCTAAGTGTCATTAGAGAGCATTCATCCAGTAGCTAGTGGAAGCGGATGCAGAGATCCACAGCCAAGCACTGGGCCATGCTCAGGAGTCCTGCTGAAGAGAGAGAAGAAAGATTGTATTAGCGGGGGATGGGTGGCAGCAAGATCATGACAGGGGAACCCATAGAGACAGCTCATCTGGGCTGCTGGGAGCTCACTGACTATTGACAGACATAGGTATGCTACTTGTGATCAACCTATGCCTTCTATATGTGTGTGACAGTTGTATAGCTTAGTTTGTTTGTGGGGCTTCAATCAGTGATATCAGGACCTGTCTGAAGTACTTGAGTTGGCTTTGGCGGTCCATTCCCTATGCTGAGTTGACTCACTCACTCTTCATGCAGAGGGAAGAGCTTGGTCCTGCCTCAACTTAAAGTGCCATGCTTTATTGACTCCCAAGGGAGGCCTGCCTCTATCTGAATGGAGACAGAGAAGGAGTGTGGGGAGAAGGGAGATGGGGGAGGGAACAGGAAAAAAGGAGAGAAACACAACTGTGCTCAATATGTAAAATAAATGGAAAAATTAATAAAAGAATGAAAAATAAGCATATGAAAGTGCATCACACTTCTGCAGGACCAGCAGAAGTCGGAAGAAAGCACATAAGTTCCTGGATGTTGTGAGTCACTATATCGGTGCTGGGAACTGAACATATCCTTTGTGAAATCAACGCAATGAAGTGCTGAGCCATTCCTTTAGCCCCATGAGTTCTTAGTAGATTTCAAATCAAAAGCAGAAATAACTGAAATTAATTCCCACAACAATTAAAATAAAATGAGTTCACAGGATAAAGTGCTCTTGTGTGTACTTGTATGAGCAAAATCTTTCTTGTGTCTCAAATGAACAGAACAGATTATTTAGAAAATGACTATATGAAACAAAATTATTATTTGATACAATTTCATTACCTTTAAGTCATGAGAAGAGATTGCAATGCAACTATCGTCATTCAATAACTATTCAAAAACTAATAAACTCAGCATTGTGACTAAATTTTATTTAAAGAATAGACTGGAGCTTAAATAGTTCATGCTTTTTGCCTCACTAGTGACCATGTAATGTTGCATTACTAAGATAATTGCATTCTGTCTATTTATTTATAATATTATAACACATTAAATGTTCATTAAACACAAAATTCAAATGACTAAATGAAATACTACCTTAGTACTTTAAAGAACAAGATATGCAATCACTACAATGGCGTCAAATAATATATGTGACTAATAGTTTAAATACTTGGGTATTGTGTTTGACATTAAGGTGAGCATATCTTTACTTAATGAATTCCATTTTTATTTAAAATGTCACTTCTTAGTTAAATTCTTTGTGCCGATAAATTGTTATGAACTGTGAGCATGTGAAGTGTGTGTCATGTGTCTTGTTTCAGTGATTTAAGTTGAATTAAAACAGAGAGAAGATACACACTCTTTATGATAATGATTGCAAATTAAGAAAAACATGAATATCTTACATGACAAGTTAAATAAATGGCATTTTCAACTTGTATTTCTGAGAGCTGCTATAATGGGGGAAGACTGTAATTTAAAACAAACAGAAAGTCTACAATGTGGTACTTATACTACTAGAATTATATCACATAATGTAAAAGCCAACCTTTTAGTGACACTCATGACAATTTATGGGATAACAACACATGTACAGTCATGACCCTCACTAACAGCATGTGTATGACATGTTCCACACAGACACTAGATAAGCAGGAGTTTTTTTTTTAATGAACTATTCAAAACCAATCCTTAGAGTGTTCCATGACAAAAAAATATATTTGAGATGGCATAGAGGTTAAGAAATTTATTTTCTAGTTAGAAGCCACAAAATATAGTGTCCTAAGATATTATGTCAAAGTATTAACTCCATTATTACATATTAAATATTGTTCCGCCAGATAGTGGAGGCACATGCCTTTAATCCCAGCACTCGGGAGTTTGAGGCCAGCCTGGTCTACAAGAGCTAGCTCCAGGACAGGCACCAAAGCTACAGGGAAAGCATGCCAATAAATAAATAAATAAATAAATAAATAAATAAATAATAAATAAATAAATAAAT
>LOEQ01012194.1:2467-14993 GCA_001685075.1 Bramus lutescens
AGAGAGAGAGAGAGAGAGAGAGAGAGAGAGAGAGAGAGAGAGAGAGCAAGTTTTGACCAGAGCTGTGGTCCTTTCTGGGCTCTTGAGAAGATAATTCATTCCTTTACTTTTCTAGAGTAACTCAAACCATGGTCTCTACCTGCGTGTTCAAAGCCAAGGCCTGGACCTCCTTGGAGCCATTGTTCTGCCTGCTACTAGCATCAAGTTTTCATCAGAACAAGGGAAAGGGAAGTGGAGGCAGAAACCTTTCAAGGGGTTTCTAAAATGAACAGTTTATAGTGCTCTGTTATTTAAGACCCTACAACCTGCCTTTCTAGAAATATTACCTAGGGCTTTGGGTTGTTCTGGAGGCATTTGTCCCTGGAGGTCCGTATTCTGGTGGCCATGGTCCCCATATGGCAGTGTTAAGAGTTGGTAGGTTTTGAGGGTATGGGGTTCAGTGAAAGAGATTGGATTACTGGGGGTTCTGCCTTTAGAGGGGACTAATGTGGTTCTGTGGAATTCCAGTCAGTTTGCATGAAAGTGGGCGGTCACATTCTACCCCAACCTGTGACTGGCTTCTTCTGCAGACAGCCATTTCCCTTCCCTTTCCTCTGCTGTTATGATGTAGACAGAAAGCCCCCATCACAGTTGAGATAACAAAGTCACATGACCTTGGGTGTTTAGCCTCCACAACCACGAGCTTAACCAAACTCTCTTCTTTCTAGGGTTCAGCCCCAGGTATTTTGCTACAGCCTCAGAATCCGTGGCCGCTTTATCTACTTGAGCTGGGCTACGCATGCCTTAGCACTGTCTAAACTCCCGTGCGCTCTCTGCCTAGAGCCTGGGCCACCCCATCACTCCCAGTTCTGGCTAATGCACTTCCTTTATGACACCTTTCCTGACCCTCAAGAGGAAATCGAAGCCTCCACATAGTGATGTTTAGTGCTGACAAACCTGCCTCTTCCGACCACCCCAGTCAAGGATCCACAAGACTGAAAATTCCCAGCTGCTGATGCCTGGAAACTGACCCCAAGGTTATTCCAGTTGTTTTGCAAGACAGTGGGGTTGTCATAAAGTGATCCTATCCGACTGACATGCCTGGCTTCTTCTGCAAACAGCCATTTCCCTTCCCCTTTCTCTGCCTTGTTATGATGCAGGCAGAAAGCCCTCACCCCATGGGGATGACAAAGTCATTTGATCTTGGGCTTTCAGCCTCTGCAGCCGTGAGTTGAGCAAACCCTTTTCTTTGTAGGGTTCAGGTATTGCACATCTCATGCAAAGTAACCCCAAGGTTCTCCTACAGAGAACAGGAACCGCTTCCTTCTGCCTGAAATGAGCCTCAAGAGAGTAAAAAGGCCATGGGAGTGGCAGCATCAGAGGACCTGCAAGTCCAAAGCAGAGGGACATTTCATATGCCCTCTAATGGAAACAGGCAGCCTAGTGAGACAGGAGGTCCAGCAGTTGGGGGAGGAGCTGGCAGAGCATCTCTTCCCTCCTCCATCCTGCAGAGAACATACACCTGTATCAGGAAGGCGTGTGAGCTCCATGGGAACAGTAGAGAACCGGAGAAACATAGTCTTCTTCTACCTTACTCATTGAGGTAGGGAATCTCAATCAAGCCTCAAGCTCAGGGATAAAGCTAGTCTTGCTTGCTTGCTCTGGGGGAATCATAACCTGCTCCCCTTATCCCAAGGCTAGAATTATGGTGGGATACCAACACTCATAAGGCATTTTTGTGGGGATTTGAGCTCCTGTCATTACACTTGCATGACAAACATTTTGACCACCGAGCCAGCTGTCACCGCTGATGACATTTAAACCTGCTGCTTAAACCTTCCAAAGTCACACTTTTCCATTGATATAAAAGAAGCCAGATGATAAAATTAAGGGACGTAACCATGACACCTGACATCTCTTCTGCTTTGCTTGGATCATTCACTTCTTCATCTGCCCCACCCTACTGGCTCTTGCAGTTCATGACTGTTAGGTCCAAAATGGACCCTCAAAATGGCAGTGTTGGTGACAATAGCCTAAACAGAAGGATTCCTACTAGGTAAACAGAAGGGGATGGTCGCTGAGTAGAGCCTAGATTCAGCATTCCCCAAGAATCTTGTAAGGTTTTTGCTTACCAGGAAAACATTACCTCCCTATCTGCACCAAAGGTCAACTCTCTCAGGCAAGGGCAATCAGTTCCAGATCGGTCTGAACAGTTTGTATCTCAAAGACCTCCCTGCCCTGCTCACTGTCATATAAACTCTCCTTGCTTTTCCACCCTTTCATTTCTTTCTGCCCCCATCACCTTGGCAGTTTGATCCTCAATAAACCTTTCTTTCTATCTAGTGAATGGTCCAGTTCAGTGTCTCATTGTAGTCTCGCTTACAGTGATGGCCCTAGTTGTTAGCCCAAAGGGCGATATCAAGGCAGCTAGAACATGAGGTCTAACTTATAGACATAGCTATGCAAAATAAATAAATGATGAGCAAAGGAGTCAATGAAGTGATGGGTGAATAGATTTTGGCTCCATGGACTTATCAGATTTGCCCCCTGGCACTTTGTGAAAATAGAATTGGGTCGGCACCCATGATATTAGTCCGTTTTCTTGTGGGCAAACATCCTACAATATCCTTGCATGTACTAAGGTGGCTAAAATTCCGACATGTCTTACAGTACCAGCATTGTCTATGGGGCTTGTGGTTGACCAGGATGCTATGATGGGGTGTGACCAGACTCAACACCTAAAGATAACTTGTGTGCATGCAGTGCAGGACTTTGTGCATGCTGGACACAGGGTCTACCATCGAGCTTAACTTTCAGCCCAGATGTAATCTTCTAACTTAACTTTAGAGGCCTTTGACACAAGCATTTCCCTCCCTTCCCTCCTTTCTGTATTTTCTTTACACAACCAAAATTTGCCCAGCCTGACTCACCAACCGGATAACCCCACCACCTGTTCGCTCTCCACCCACAGACACATATTTGTTCAGTCAGCGGTTAAGAACTGGGCCTCCGCTACCCCAGCATCACCCCCCACCCCCTGGGGCTGCCATTCCAGACAGGAGCACTAAAACAACAGCAGAGAATTCCTCTTCGCTTACAGCCCCGTCACTTTGATAGGCCTAAGGTAAGTCAGCCTTGCTTAGTGTTCCATGCTCCTGCGCACTGGGACTGCCAGCGCTGTTGCCTCATTCTGACTCAGCCTACAGCCTGGCCAGCGGTGTGGATTTCTGGGGCAGATTCCCCACTCCTTCCCTGCTGGGTTCCTTTCCGGTTAGACTCACCAATTATGATTCCTGGGCCCTTAATGGTTTCTCGGAATTTTCTACCTTTTGCCCTTTCTCTCCTTTCCCCAGTCTCACAGTCGTGCTTCTCAAACACCCACAGAATTTCCATCTCCCTTCCCAGAGAGTTCCCAGCTTCATCCCTACCCCTGTCTCCCCTTTCTTCACCCCCAACCCCAGGCCTATGCTTATACAGTGCTCATGTGCTTCTTAAAGGAACCCAGTAGGTCTTCCCTTCCCATTATGATGATCTGTGCTTTCAGGAGAGATGTTTTGCTTGGTTTTCCAAATGCCCTCTACACTTAATAAAGAAGAATCTAAAGAGATTTCTGTGTCCAAAGTAAAGACTGTTTTATCACGGGGTTGGTTTTTAAAAAAAAATGCCAGTTGAATGCCACTGCTGTGACTGGTGGAGGCTTCAGGATTATAGGTATCCTTGAGACAGAAGAGTCTAGGTTCCTGTCTAGACTTGTCAGGGGACACTGACTGCAGCCAGTCCCTATGTCCCCAGACATACAAGCCTGTGTCTACTAGTTTCAGCGAAGGGGACCTTGTCGTTTTTATGAGATGAAATCTCTAGTGCTGCTGGGGACTGTGAGCGCTGCTCATCTGAAAATGACCTTCCCTTCGTAGGTTGGACCCAACTCTCCTGTGAGGCTCCAGGTGGGTGGCCAAGATGGAGGACACTAGGGACCAAATGAGTGTGCATGAGCCCTATAAGAACCGTTATTTATTTAGGAGGCTTTGAACATGATGATATCCTAAACAGAAAATGCCTTAATCAAGCTGGATTATTTAATAAGAATTGGAACTGGCTCCTCTAAACTATCCCACATACTAAGATCTCTTTATATAGTAATAATACAGAAACCTCTTATTTTCCAAGGGGCAATAGGCAAGGGGCAATATATGTGTGTGTGTGTGTGTGTGTGTGTGTGTGTGTGTATGTATGTATGTATNATGTATGTATATATATATATTTCTAATAAAGTTTAATTTATAAATTAATCCATTAATAGTAATAATATACTGTGTGGTTAGGATTTCTATTGCTGTGAAGAGACACCTTGACCACAGCAACTCTTATAAAGGAGAAAACTTAATTGGGGTGGTTCGCTTACAGTCCAGAGATTTCATTGATGACATCATGGTGAGAAGCATGGCAGCATGCAGGCAGAAGTGGTACAAGAGAAGGCACTGAGAGTTCTTACATCTTGACCCGCACGCACCAAACAGAAAATGGTCTGAACTAGGCCTAGCTTGAGCATAGGAGACCTCAAATCCCGCCTCCAACAAGGCCACACCCACTTCAGCAAGGCCATACCTCCTAATAGTGCCACTCCTGGAGACTGAGACTTCTCGTTTGTTTCCCAGCTGCCCAGACCTGAATAATCACACAGAAACTACATTAATTACAACACTGTTTGGTCTATTAGTTCAGGTTTCTTATTAATCAACTCTTTCATCTTAAATTAATCCATTTCTGTTAATCTGTGTATCACCATGAGGTTGTAGCCTCTTGGTAAGGTTCCGGCATCTTTCTCCTTTGGCAGCTAACAGTGTCTGCCTGACTCAGCCTTCTTTCTTCCTGCATTCAGTTTAGTTTTCCCGCCTAGCTCTATTCTGCCCTTCCATAGGCCAAAGCAGCTTCTTTATTAACCAATGGTAATAAGACATATTCACAGCCTACAGAGGAGAATTCTACATCAGTTGTTGTTGTTTTGAGAGAGGACCTCACGTCTGACCTTGGACTTGCTGTACTCCTGATTATCTTACTCCTCCTGAGTGTTGGAACTAGAAGTGTGCACTACCACGTTTAACACTAATATCTTTTAAAATGCTTATAAGTGCTCAGTTATTCAGTTGCTCCTAGAAACAACTTTATTATCATATTGGCTTCCTCATTAGTGAGATAAATAATGTGTGTGGGGTAGGGCAGAGCTTGAGACAAGGTCTCATATAGCTCAGGCTGGCCTTCAACTTGCTCGGCAGCCAAGCGATGGAAACTCCTGATCGTTCTGCCTCTACATTACAGGTGTACTCCATCACACCCAGCTGAGAAATCATTTTTAAACTGTTAATGTTTATGTTATGTTTTTAACTTTTGAAAAAGTATCTGTGGGACTAGAGAGATGGCTCAGTGGTGAAGAGTTCCTGTTCTTACAGAAAACCTGGGTTTGATTTCCAGTACCCGCATGGTGGCTCACAACCATCCATAGCTCCAGTTCCAGGAGATCCCATGCCTCTTTCTGACCTCCTCAGGCACCAAGCACATATATGGTGACATATGTGTGAGCTGAACGCTAATACATATACAATGAAATAAATAAATATAAAAACGGATTATATTTTTTTTTTGCAAGTATCCCTTATGTCTTTTTCTTGAGAATTGCAATGTTACAGTTTTGAGCTTTTTTTCTGGTAAGAAAAATACCTAATTTATACTTTCCTCCAAGCCAAAATATTTTAGAAGAGCAGGGAGAGTAGTCAGACTATAAGGAGGTAATTGTGCGTCTCAATTACTTCCTCAAGTCATTAACCAAAGCGCCCATAATTCTCGTACCAAGGATATCACTTATGCAGATGCCTCGCCCACTGCCAGAAGTTCCCCAGGGGACACAGGCCATGATGTGGTGTGTGTGTGTGTGGTGTCTGTGTGTCTATGTGTGTGTGTCTTTGTGTGTGGTATCTGTGTGTGTCTCTCTGTGTGTAGTGTGTGTTTGTGTGTGTATGTATCTGTGTATGTGGCGTACGTGTGTGTCTATGTATGTGGTATGTCTGTGTTTGTCGGTGTGTGTGGTGTGTGTGGTATGTGTGTGTCTGTGTGTGTCTATGTGTATGGTGTGTGTGTGTATGTGTGTGTATGTATGTGTCTGTGTGTGTGGTGTGTGTATCTGTGTGTGTTGTGTGTGTGATATGTGTGTGTCTGTATGTATGTGTCTCTGTGTGTTTTTCTGTGTGTGTTTGTGTGTGTGTGTGTGTGTGTGTGTGAGAGAGAGAGAGAGANTTTGTTTCCCAGCTGCCCAGACCTGAATAATCACACAGAAACTACATTAATTACAACACTGTTTGGTCTATTAGTTCAGGTTTCTTATTAATCAACTCTTTCATCTTAAATTAATCCATTTCTGTTAATCTGTGTATCACCATGAGGTTGTAGCCTCTTGGTAAGGTTCCGGCATCTTTCTCCTTTGGCAGCTAACAGTGTCTGCCTGACTCAGCCTTCTTTCTTCCTGCATTCAGTTTAGTTTTCCCGCCTAGCTCTATTCTGCCCTTCCATAGGCCAAAGCAGCTTCTTTATTAACCAATGGTAATAAAACATATTCACAGCATACAGAGGGGAATCCCACATCACACTCTCTGTGAGCTTATGGTGCCAATTACATTTACATACTATGAGAAAAGTTACTTAATATTTGTGAAATTTTCATTTCTGGATTTTTTTTAAAAAAACGTTTATGCATGTACACACACATGTCACGGCACACATGTAGAGCTCAGGGGACAACCTCAGGCATTGGTCTTCACCTTTCACCCTGTTTGGATGGTGGTGTCTTGTTTCCCACTGCATCTTCCAGGCTAGCAGGCCATGAGCTCCTGGGCTTCTGTCTCTTCCACCTTAGTGTGGGAGTGCGTGGTGACAACGTGTGCTACTGGGACTGACTTTATGCAGCTTCTAGGGATCCAAACTCAGGTCCTTGAGCTTTATTCATTGAGTCGTCTCCCCAGCCCATCATTTCTGAAATTTTCTATTTCCTATTTCCACTGAAACCAAGGAAGGTGAAACTCTAGATGAAAAGAGATCCCCATAATATGTAGTGCTAATATAAGCCATTTTCAAAGTTTGAGTGACTTTCATTATGCATAGATAATGATAATTTTAATAAAAATCATTTTTCACACATGTATGTTAGTATTCCCTTGTGTGAGTGCATATGTACATACGTGTGGACACTCAAGGCTGATGTTGGGTCTTCCTTACCCTTCTACCTTCAGGCACATACTCAGTTGAATACACACCTTGACTATACAGCTCTGGCTAACCAGCTTGCTCTGAGAGGAATCCTTGACTCTCTTTTCCTGGGGCCATGTTGCTTCCAGCATGAGGCTGATTAATTTGAGGTGAGGGGGTGATTGAAGGAATTCAGTGTGAGGTTAAATCTCATGGACTTTTCAGCAGCAGAGAAGTATCTGCTTTGTATGAGAGACACTCTGGTTGGTCCTCACACGGTTCGGCTCCAGGGACCCACTTTTGTCATGCTCTGCCTGGCAAGGAACCATTCTGGGTGGGAACTGGCTGTAGCCATCAGAGGGAACTCTTGAGGGAGTCTCTACATATCCCGTCAGCAGCAGAACCCTGTGCTATCAATGGCTCACAGGTCCTGCCTTGTACCTCCAATCCCCTTGCTACCTCTGAAAAGGGTGATATTAGCCACGTCCATTTTTTCCCTAAACTCTACGTGTCTCTCATGGAGGGAATAGGCTCAGTTCCCATTATGGGACTGTGAGGAAGAGTCGTCCCACCTCTGTCCCTCAGCATTCTGTGTAGTCAAGCTCCGCATTCAATTGAGAGACGGTGCCTGAATGAATAAGGCAGAAAAGGCTAAGGAAGACTCCCAATGTCAGCCATATGTATGCACATAGGCACTCACACACGGAAACACTTACATATGTGTGTGCAAAAAAATATTTACATTAAAAAGCAAGTATCCATGCACAATAAAATTCACTCTTGTCTTTTAAGATGGCTTGTATTAATCCTACATATGCAGAGTAGACACCTTCTCTGTCCTCCTCATGTCTGGACATCCATGAGTGGCTTACCTTAGTGTCAACCTCATCCAACCAATACACACACACACACACACACAAACAAACAACCAAATGGAAAAACAAAAGGTGATGACTCTAGAAAGTCAAAGAGAATCCAAGAACACCAAGGTGGGAATCTGTGTCCTGAATGCCTCTCAGTGGTGCCTGCAGAGCCTAAACACCACTAGGCAGTCCTCAGTGGTGGGGCTGGGTCAGCCTAATGTGTGGCTGGCTAGTCGGTGTCAGCATTGTGTGGACTCCACAGTGTGTGTGTATACAGACTGACACCGGATATCCCTGGATGACAGAAAGTTTGCTGTTACTACTGACATTATTTTTGAATGTGAGACAAGAAGTTCATCCATGAACACGATGCCCTTTCGTCCTACTAACCTCGTTTCACTCTCTGAAGTCCCCTCCCCACTCACTTGGGAGGGTCTCCCCCTGCCAAAGTCTCCCTTCTACTTACATGGCCTTTTAAAATCTAGATTTTGGATATGAGAGAAAATATATATTATTTGTCAGAATCCAGTTTATTTTACTTAGTAATCGCCAGTTTCCTCATCTTCCTGCACATGGTATAGTTTTATTCCTTATGGCTAAATAAAAGTACACACACAGACACACACACACACACAAAATTTTTACCCCACCCATCTATTGATGGACACCTGGGCTGATTCTCTCCCTTGGCCGTTGTGAGAAGTGGTACAATAACCATAGTATACAGATACCCTTATGACATGCTGGCTTAGATTCCTTCAGGAATAGATCTAACAGGAAGTAGCTGGATTTTAGAGTGCTTCTAGTTTCAGTTTTTTGAGGAACATCCATCCTGATTTCCATAGTGGCCGGGCTAATTTGCATTCCCACCAGCTGTGTAAGGATTGCTTTCTTTCTCTCCTACATGGTTGCCCATACTCATGTTTTGTGGTGATCGTGATGATACACATAGCGACTGACAAGATGGAATCTCGTGGATCTTTTGTATTTTTTTTTTCTTTTTGAGACAATCTCACCCTTAGCCCAGGCTGACCTGGACTGCATTTTGAAGTCCAGTTTGGCCTTGAACTCATGGAAGTTGTTCTGCTTAGCCTCCCAAATACAAGACTGTAAGAATACTAGTGTGATTTTGTTTGTTTGTTTGTTTTTGAGCCGGGTTCTCATGCATTCCAGGCTGGCCTTGAACTTTCTGTGTAGTCAAGGATGACCTTGAACTTCTGTACACTCTGCTTCCATATCCTAAGGATTGGGGTTCCAAGCATACGATACCGTGCCCAGCTTCATCAAACCCAGGACTTTGGTATACTAGGCAAACACTCTGCTGACTGAGCTACATCTCCACCCCTCAGTGTAATTTTGATCTGAATTTTCCAGCTCAGAAAGACTGGGTATTTATTTTTCATGTGTTTTTCAGTCATTTGTACTTCTTTCGAAACTGTCTTTTCAATTCATTTGCTCAATTATTGATTAGCATATTTGTCCTTGTGCCATTTTAAGTGTCTTAGCTCTTCAGGACGCCCATCCCTGGTCCGATGGGCAGCTGGCAAAGGCTTTTCTGTGGTTCTGTGGGCTCTCTTTCCCTTTGTTCCTGCACCCTTTGCTGTACGGATGCTTTTGAAATGACTGGTGTGGTCCATTTTTAACCAAAATACTATTATTCAACATACGACTGCTTTGCAAGATGCTTTTGTTTCTCCATTTTTCCATGTTCGACCAAGTACCTGTAAAGGAAAAAGAGAGGTTCCAAGCCAACAATTCTGAGTATAAACACACCTATCAACATGGACTGAAATGTCTGTGTGTCCAGCTCACATACTACACAGTGTCTTAATTTCAACTGATGTAGATAACTTTTAATCATTTTCATTTTTTCCTTCCATAATACTTCTATTTTGAGACAAGCCCATATTATCTGTATCTCATCTTTATATTTCTCTGAGTTTTGAGCCAGTGTGGGCACCTGGCTTCCTTCTGTGGGCCGCGTAGTTCTGCAAGGAACTTGGCACTGCTCTGGGAAGGGGCTGAGTGCCAACTGTCTGATATACTGTGTCAGATGACTGGCCCTCGGCCTTTGAACAACTCCTGAGCTAGTAACCCCGGACTCAGAAGCCTGTGCTGGAGGAGGCAGATGGCTGATCTCAACTACTGGCAACTAGAAAGTCTCCCTTTGCCGACCTTAGCTGCTACCCAAAAGACTGACCAGGCAGGCTCCAATAGTCCCCATCCAGCACTGAGCGGACACATGCCCTGGTCTTAAAGCTACTCCTTGCTCCGATGAGGCACCAGCCCTGAGGAGAACCTCTGTTTTGTCTCCCCTGATAATCACAGAGGAATGGTAAATCCACTGTCATGCACAGAAAATGGCTTCCTTTCCATTTTCCCCTGTCTGTTACCAGGGAGATGACAGCAAGATGATATGGCCCATAATTTGGGCAGCAACCTGGCCAAATATCTGGGAGCACCACAGAGTGAGCACATTCTCATTTTCTCTTTGTTTATTGTTGGTTTAAAAGCAGGGTCTTTGCATAATAATCTCCAGGCTGGCCTCATTGTAACAATCCTCCTGTCTCAGCTTCCCCAGACTTGGGATGACAGATAAGTGTAACCGTACCATCATTTTCACCACTACTGGGTTGTGCAAGCAGGGTTGATGTGAATAAATAGAAATATTACAAAAACAAAGTTAGAGTGAGTAGGTGATTTAGAATTCATGCATGCTGAAGATTTATCCAAAAATTCCTTTTCTCCCACAATGTTCTCAAACCTGCTGTGGTGCGTAAGGAGGTCCTGGGAAGGGGGCTGATAAAATGCTAAGGGCAGATAAGGTGGAGAGCACACTAGCCAAGTAGGCACCAAAGCTCTGTTTGGACTTCAAAGAGGCTCAAGGACAGCACAGCTGTCCCCTGCCAGCTTTCGCTTTGATAACGAGACCCTTCACCCAAGTGCACCGAGGATAAGCTAGCAGTCTGTGTGCAGAGCAAAGGGACAATATCCCTGAGAAAGACAGACTAAGGAACGCAAATAGGGAAGATCAATACGTGGGCTCTGTCTAATATGGGATCAAAGCAGGCAGGTAGTTGACATATGAGCAAATACCATCAATCAGTTGCATAAGAGCAGCTTTAGAAATGGCGATATAAAAACACATGGGCATCTGAAGTGCCTATAAAGGTAACAATTGTGTCACTGTGTGTAATAGCTATAAATTAGCTTTCTAGTTCTTACTGATGCTTTGGGAATCACACCATATGATACTTTTTAGATTTTACTATTTTTTTTAATTTTAATTATGTGGATATGTGGGAGGGGGTGTTACATTTTGGTTGCAATCCATCATACTTAAAAACAATCATGTAAGAAATCATATTTACATATAACAAATCACATCACATTTATTATGAAAATTATATGATCATTATAATAAATACTCCCAATAATTATAATAAAAATTCACTGTGTAAGAAAAGTTTAAAAATGTTGTGGTTGCACTGAAATGGTGTGATTAGAGTTTTCACACATTTATTGTGTGATGGGCTAAATGGTAAGATACTTCCACACAGTACGATGTGTTACGAAGACAAGGGCTGTCTGTGGTGAGGGTAAAATGGAAACACAGGCTCAAGAAAAAACTGTCTTAGTTCACTTTTAAAATGGAGATTCTTGAATATCAAATATTATCACTCTAAAATTCCATTAGAAATTGTGTGTGTGTGTGTGTGTGTGTGTGTGCGTGGTGTGGTGTTTACATACTCACACAGGGGAACATGGAAGCCACAGGTCTGCATCAGGGTGCTTCCTCACTTGCTGTCCATCTTCTCAGGCGGTTTCTCTCACCCAACCCGAGCTTACCCACGAGGCTTGGCTGGTTGGCCTGCTAGCTCCAAGGGCCCATCTGTCTGCTGTGGACATGTGCCATCGGGCCTGGCTTTTTATGCCACTTCTAAGAATCTGATCTCATATTGCCACACTTGCACGGCGCATCCTTTGCTGCCTGAGCCTTCGCCTTACACAGAGAACTTTCAAATTAACAATTATATAATAGCTTAATTTTTGTGTCCAATAATTAAAACTATCTAACCTTCTATAAAAAATTTAAAAGTCTATTTAAACAGAAAGAATAGCTTCAAATTCTTAGGAATGTGCCAAAAATATTTGTGAGCAAATGTTCATTGCTCCTAATCCTGTCCAAAGTGATCCCACAAATGGGATATTGTATCTGGATCAGTTTAATAAATTTGGGGTATGCTTCAAATCCATTTTGTAAAACCTTACAATCCCTACAGAGAAACGAGGCTGTACAGAAACGTCTCTAACTTTGTTTAGCTCTGGGCAATGAAAATTTGCTTGATCATTGATCCCTACTTTCTCACATGATCCATTCCGTCAGTTCAGGGTAAAGAGCGTCCTGTCTTACCCCACAGCCACTGAGATCGAGTGTATATATGTGTGTG
>LOEQ01012196.1:4354-15453 GCA_001685075.1 Bramus lutescens
TGAACTCAGGACCTTTAGGAAGAGCAGGCAATGCTCTTAACCTCTGAGCCATCTATCCAGCCCTTAAAATAATATCCTACAACACAACTTCTCTTTAAAACAGAAGGAAACCATTAACAATCAGCCAAAATGCAGAGAACAAGCACTTATGCAGTACCCAGCTCCAAAGGATACATCTACCTCAAAACTCCTGCAGCTGATGCTCAGAATACAACCCAAAAGAGAGGGGCAGAAAGGCTGTAGGAGCCAGACAAACAGGAAAGCTGCTGTGAGATTGTGTCTCCTAGAAAAGTAGGAAAGCTTCATCCATGATACCTCAACAATATGGCTACCTGAACAAGACCTGAACAAGTATAATACCAGGAGACATGCCAACATGAAAGGGGAAATTTCACTGAGCCCCACCCTAGACAAAGAATTGCATACAACTAATGACTATGAAGAGCAAGAAAATTATTCTTTTGCTGGAATGAGTGTCCTAATTAGCTAGCTATCCAATACCAAGAGATAAGCCCTGAAATCAAATATGGACCTCTAGCACTAAATGGCTTTAAAATGTTATATTTATATATGTAGGGATGTGTATATATGTGTATGTGTGCACTTTTGTTAAAACAACAATTTTAAAAGGCCATGAGGTCAAGAGGAAGCAAGACTGGGGTACAACATGGGAGAGGTTGGAGAGAGAAAAGGGAAAAAATAATGTAATTATATTTAAGTTTTTAAAAAGAACATAAAGAGAAAGGAACAGTCCCATTGCAGTATATAATTGACAGTCTTTCTACACAAACTCTTAGTTCAAATAGACAAAAGAGTAAGAACACAGAGGATTTGATAACATGACAAGAACAGACGTCATCAGATTTACGGTATTTTATGCCACACAAAAACTATATATTTTCTGAAATACTCATCAAATTGACTAAGAAGTCCCAGTGAAACTTAGATTTTTAGGACAGTGCTACTTAGATGTGGTCTCTAGAAACAGCACTGGTCAATAAACTTAACATACATGGAGGAGTGAGGCACACATGCCAGAACACAAATCAATTCTCTCACTCCATACATACTAAGCTCCACCATACTTAGCTCTATGAAGTATATGAAAAACAAAGAATATAAGACTTAGTATAACCTTAAATATGTTTCAAGTATGATTGATTATAAAGGAATTCAATGTTAAATTGTACAAGTTAAGATAATTAGAAAATAACAAATACAAAGTAAACCAGAAGAACGATGCAAGGAGATTAATTAATGGAAAGGAAAAGAGTAAAGTTTGAATGTGACTTCAAGCTCATCCTCTAAAAATGCCAATATTATAAACCATGCCAAGGAAAAGAGCAAATGCAACCTTTGTCAGGGCTAAGACGGCTCTGGACAAACAAAAAACCTGAGCCCTGGGGCCCAAAGGACTGAGCTCCAACTGTGTCAGGAGAATTTTCACATGGTGGAGAAATTCAGAAGTGTAGGCAGAAGTTCACTTCTGATGACACTGGGTAATTCAGAGTGAGAGAAAAGCAAATGAGACACTTCCGGGTTTACTTCAACTATGAAGTAGAAATATGAGCACTTCATGACTGTGGTAAATGACTCTCACTGCCAGTACTCACTAAGCTGAGACCACTGGAAATCACTTTGAAAAAGCTATTTTTGCCAGCTGACAAATCAGAACACCTGTTACATTCATAACTTCTTATTTCTCATGTGAAAATCATTGTATTGATGAAAAGTGGGTTATTGACCCATAAGATGTGGGCAGTGTAGAAGGCCAAGCAGTGGAGGATGATGAGGCCCTACTACAATAAAACAATTCCCATTCCATATGTCTTGCTGCTTCCGACGCATTTCTGAAGTCATAAAAACGAGCCCCATTGTGCCTGTCCTTTTGTTATTATTCTATGGTATCCAGAATTAGTACTCAAGAAGAGGATGAGGAGAATCAGATTGAAAGAAGATATGCCCACTGGGAGGGATTGCGGACATCTCCTGGCATCAATGGATGCATTCATTAGCAATAATGCATGTAAAATAGTAGATTTTAACAGATATACATAATTGTTAAAAACTATTTTGAGAATTTGGAAAATGATCTGGATTGGCCTGAACAGCACTAAAGTACAAACATCTCCCCCCACAAAAAAATAGCTGGGCAGTGGTGGCACACACCTTTAATCCCAGCACTCAGGTTGCAGAGGCAAGCAGATCTCTTGGAGTTTGAGGACAGCCTGGACTACAGAGTGAGTACCAGAGCAGGCTCCAAAGCTACACAGAGAAACCTTGTCTCAAAAAAAAAAAAAAAAGAACAAAGATCCTAAGCCAAACACTTAAGCAGAAAACTTTCAAAGACTACAGAAGGTAGAAATACTTGATATATAATATAAAATAATATATAATATGTAAGCTAATAATTATATGTTATACAGTACTTACATAATATAAAATCAGGGTCTTTGATACATTCATGAGCAGATTGGCAAGGAAAGAACTGAATATTGAAAAATAAATCTCCCAAGAGGGAGATATGGTTTTTCTTTACGGCACAGCCCTTTTAGGCAATACCTAAAATCAAAATGGAGTGGGAAGAATCCTGGATGTAGATTGTAATAGAACAGGATCACTTGAAGTAAATTGGGCCTAAATAGTACAGTTTCCAAGTCTCTTTGATAATGCTTCCTTACAGAACTGATTCTTTCTTTTTCTTATCCTATAAAGGTCTCAGGAATCAGTCAGTCAATAGGATTCCAATTGATTTTTATAGTCCAAAACATAAAGGTGAAAAAAGCTCAAAGACACATTAATAGACAACTTCCTCATCCAGTACATTCGAGTATTGTCTGTATGAGAGTATCTTGCTTGATTCTTAGGCCTTCGCTCTTGGGGCCAAGGGAAATTTCCTACCATGGGACAACGACTCATGAAAACTGGCTTCTGTGATATAGTAAGTGCTAAGCAAAAGTCAATAATTACTATTCTGCCTTCTATAGTAATCAAATTAAGGCCAAGATGCATTCTGGGTAAGGCTGAGACATTATCATGACCATCAAAGATTTGAAAGTCACAAGTGTGTTAACTTCAGTTAATTTCTTCCATCGCCTTTTTTTATAATACGACACCTTGTATAAGTTGGGCAGGTACTCTAACACTGAACTAAACCCTTACCTGTTAATATTTTTTGTTCTTCATAAATTTATTTATTTTTAAAACAATCTTTTCTCATTCTATGTTGCAAGGGGAACCCTCTTGTTTGTCCCAGCCAACCAGCTAGCTTAGTCCCGAAATAACCACACAGAAATTGCATTAATTAAATGACTGCTTGGCCCATTAGTTCTAGCCTCTTATTGGCTAACTCTCACATCTTGATTTAACCCATTTCTATTAATCTGTATATAGCCATGTGGCATTGGCTTTCCGGGAAAGATTGAGCATGTCTGTCTCTGGCGTCTCCATGGCATTCCTCTGACTCTGCTTTCTTCCTCCCAAAATTTAGTTCTGTCTTTTCCGCCTACCTAAGCTCTGCCACTATCAGGCCAAGTCGGTTTCTTTACTCATTAACCCATACAAGCAACACGTAGAAAGGACTTCCTACACCTAGTCTACCAATTCCAGCTCCCTCTCCTCCTCTTTCCCCACTCCTCCCTCCCTCCACTCATCCCACATTGAGACTGTTAGGCTTCCCATGGGGAGTCAACAATGTCTGCTTTTATTGACTCTTTGGTTTTCATACAATATTTTGTGTTCATATTCATTCCCTCTCCCAATTTTCTTCAAGTCCTCCCCCCACCTCTCCCACTCTTCCCTCTCCTTCTCCCTCCCACCTCTGATATGCCAACCGCCCTTCAGCTAAGGTGGGACTTTGTGCTCACCTCTCCTCCTTCAAGCTTGCTATCTGCTAATTTCTATTTAATAAATTATTTTCTGTTTTATTATGCAAAAAAATCATGAAAGTAATTTGTCACTCATCCCTACCTTGAGAGGCACAATAATTTTTACAATGATAATGCTGTTTGACACCATTGAACTTACCTATTCGTCTTCATCAGGACCCCATACCAGGACACTGCATGGTGATATTACACCGATAGATCCTGGAAATAAGAAGTAAGAAGTGTTCTCTGACTTTAATAAGGACTATATGATAAGTTCCACAAAATGTAGAAATACCTGTGAACCCAGAGTGGGCATTTAGAAAGAGCACAAAATCTAAACACATTTATTCCAGACATAAGTTCCCATAGAAATTCTCCCATTTCAACCAACATCCTCAGTAATCAGGGATCCATTTTGGTATTGCCAATTGGCAATACTCATTCAACACTAAACATACTAATAAATTGAAGACCATAATGACCAGGTAGAGAATATGCATTGGCTCATAGCATGGACTTCTATTTGCTAATCTAAATCAGTTAATTTCAATTTCTAAATTTATTTTATGTGCATTGGTGTGAAGGTGTCAGATCTCCTAGAACTGGAGTTACAGACAATTGTGAGCTGCTGTGTGGCTGCTGGGAACTGACCCTGGCTCTTCTGGGAGAGTAGGCAGTGTTCTTAATCACTGAGCCATCTCTCCAGACCCTGGAATTTTTGTTTTGTTTGTTTCTGTCTGGCCTAGAACTCGTGATCCTCCTGCCTCTACCCCCTTCAGCAAATCCTATCAGCATGTGCCACCACAACCAGCCTAAATCAGTTAATTTAATGCTGAACTCATTCTCTTGTAGAAAACGGCATGGCATCATTCTCTTTCATGAATGAAGGAGAAATTTTTCCTCAAGAATAAACATATCAGGGATCAATAATACTTCTTTCTCTGTTTATCACCTATTTGCCAATACCATCACAGAGTCCTGCATAACATTGCTTCTGCCAAAGGCACAATTTCACAAAAACAAAGTGGGTAATCTGATACCTATGGAAGTCATTTTCTACTGTTTCTTTTCTTTTTACTTATAAAGTCTTTTCTATGAAAAGGTGCACATACATATATGCTTGTACAGAAACACAAACACACACAGAGTGCACCTTTTGACTCCTTCATCAATGTTTTCAAATTTTGTATGAAATATAATAAATAAATTGTTGTAAGTTAAAACTCTAATCACCATATTATTAAATACTATATTTAAATTCATATTATAATATATTTAATAACTCACAATATAAAAAGACTTTTTTCATAGCAAATTGCAGGCTATTTACTTTAAGATAAATATGAATATCTAAGTGTACTATAAAATTGATATTATAGCACATTTGTTTGAACCTAAATATAGAGTTCTGTAAATGACACATTGTTCAATATCATCTTGACAATGATTCTCTCTTAATTTGAATATGTTTAATACGCCACATAAGAAGTTTAATTAACTGAATGCTACTTAAAATTTTAGTACGATATCTTGAGGTGAAGTTGCTAAATTATTACCATTAACTTATACTTCAACAGCAGGCTTCATTATGGTTCTTGTATTTATCAATAGTCCAACATGGGTGCAAATTAAATAGCATCCACTATGAATAAAATTATTTAAAACTACACAATGATCAAACCATAAACCAGACTTTCTGAGCACATTCATCTGATTGCCATTAGCCAGAGTATTATTCATTGAAAATACACTCAAAGGAGACAAAACTGTCCCATTTCCAAATGAAAAACTAGAACGTGTTAAATAATTTATTAGCTGCTTAACTAAATGGTGTTACTATTTTTAACCCCACAAACTTATTGGAATGCAGCTCTGAGCCACTAGATGGAAAAGGCTGGCACACGCCATCACAAGTTTCAGTCTTGGGGGCTGCTCTGAAATACAAGTTGGGCATCTGTCTTACAAAATGTCTGAGAACTCTGACCAGAATCTGGGGGTGTAGCTCTGTTGGCAGAGTACTTACCTAGCATTCAGGAGGCCTCTATGTTTGATCCCAGCACCCCATAACTGGGTGTGGTGATGAACACCTGTAATTCCAGAACTTGAAAGGTAGAGGCAAAAGTATCCGGAGCTCAGGGTCATCTATATAGTGAGTTCAAGCCAACAAAGGATATGTAAGACCTTGTCTAAGAAAAGAAAAAAGGAAGGGAGGGAGGGAGGCCACCTCTTACTAAGGACTAAATGAATGTTCTCTCCCATCTGATCCAAACTAGTGATCAGTTGCTTTAACACAGGCACCTCTACTTATTTACAATTACCTTAACTAGTTTTAAACTGGCTTTGAGGCAGCTTTTTGAAAAGCAGAGGCTATTAGTTTAAAATTAAGTAAACAAGGCTATCAAGATAAAAGAGAAACAAGTAATTATGTGTTACATAGATTTTAATGTATATGCCACAAATACAAACACCATATAAACCAGAAAAGATTTTGCTGATTTTGGAACAAAGAACAATCACTAGACCACTGTGTGATCTCTATTCTACTGAGAAAAGAAACAAAGAAAGGAACTGGGCTATCTTCATCAGTCATGTGACTAACTAGGTGTCCTAGGATATAACTGAACACATCAGTCATGTGACTAACTAGGTGTCCTAGGATATAACTGAATACATCAGTCATGTGACTAACTAGGTGTCCTAGGATATAACTGAACACATCAGTGACTTTTCGAGACCAGAGGAGATAGTCTAACCATGCCCTGCCTTTCTGTCTCTAAATCCCCTATTAAAACTGTATGCCATGCTGGAACACATTAAACCCTAACCACCAAAGAACATTTAAGAGTGAAACCACGTTTTTCTTAAAGCTATAGCAACACAGGCTGTCTGGGAAAGTCCTTTTAGTTGTTAATATAAGATAGCCAAAATCCTTAATATCCAGTAATGCTGGCTGCTTAGATACCTCAGGATTAAAGATAAGTTTGTGAGGGGAGGAAAATCAATCCTTTCAAGGTCTAAAACAAGGAGAACACAGAAGTACCAAAGTCAGATGAAAGTTAAAGTTCAAGAAATCTGCAACCAAACACATACATGAGGACTGTGGCCTCCTTATCCTTCCCCTTACTACTAGATGTAATTACCATCCCCTTCTCTTCAGCACTCTAAAGAAGGATTCTGGTTTTCATCCTTTTCCCTCCTATTCCCATTGCCCATTTTATATACAGCGGGATCAGTTTTGTGCCATTTACATCGCATCCACTGGTGGAAGAAATGTTGAGAAATATTGAGATACAATCCACAGTGCTTAAATTCAGGTAAACTGAAGGAGGAAATAAATGGATCCAACTTTGCATTGTCTCAGCTAGGCCTCCTGATAGAGCCAGAGTTTGTGCACTAGCAAGCAAGGTCCAAGAAGCCGTTTGAAACCCACATGGGTTTTTGTTGTTTTTGTTGTTGCTGTTGTTTGGTTGTTTTGCTACTACCTGAATCATGACAACCTCTCTTAAAGGAGCTGCAGCATGCCACCAGCTGAAAAGCTAAACTTTGGCATTTTTTGTGTGTCTAGGGTTCCTTTTCAAGCTTTCTCAGGTTTTACATGGATATAGTTGACAATGTTCGAGTACTGATTTGTAGTAGGGAGGCTGCTTGTTCATTTCCCAGCTGCCCAGACTCCTGAAATAACCACACGGAAACTATATTAATTAAATCACTGCTTGGCCCATTAGCTCTAGCTTCCTATTGGCTAACTCTTACATCTTAATTTAACCCATTTCCATTATTTTATAATTTGCCACAAGGCTCATGGCCTACTGGCAAGATTGCACCGACCACGTCTGTCTCTGGCGGCTCCATGGCTTCTCTCTGACTCCATCTTCTTTCTCCCAGCATTCAGTTTAGTTTTCTCCACCTACGTCTATTCTGCTCTCCTCAGGCCCAAGACAGTTCTTTATTAACCAATGGTATCCACAGCATACAGAGAGAAATCCCACATCACCAACCCATGCATGCAGTAGAGATACCTGTATTGTGAAGATCTGTGATATGAGATGATGCTAAGTACCCTCAAATGTCTGGGTATTGAAGATTTGATCCTTGGAGTGGAGCTGTTAGGAAGTACTACAGACTTTCAGGAGGGGGGAGTCCTGGCATCTCTGAGAATATGATATTGAAAGGGACCGTGGTACACTAGCCACTTTCTCTTTCCTGTTTCCTTTCTCATGAGATGGGAAATTTAGCTCTGCCACAGGCATCTAACCATGATGTATCTCCCTCACCAGATGCTCAAAGCCATGGGAGTCACTAAATTATGGACTGGAAGATTCAAAACAGTTATCAGAAGTCGTCATTTCTCTTTACACATTGTCTCTGGTATCTTGTTACAGTAATAGGAAACAGACTAAGTCAATGACTTAGGAATAACTGGAACTTAACCTGGAGGGCATGGATAGCAGGCACTGAAGGCTTTTTTGAGTCACATTAGTGACAAGGACAAGGTGAGGAAACACAGAGCTTAGGCTGCTAAGGACTGAAGAACAGTCACAACCTGTGCCACTAATCAACAAATGATGCTCTCCATGCTCTGAGATCCTTCAGGATCCTTTGTACTTCATTTTTGTGGTTTCAGAATTGTTTCTATTTTACATGAGTTTATGCATTTGTTACTAATATAACAACTGGTACAAAAATAATAAAATTCCAATCCAATTTTCAACATGACTATTTTATGAAATGTTGCAAGCTAAGTCTAAAATTCATCTAGAATTTAAATGCATGAGGGCAACCAAGAAAATGTAAAAGGAGGAAAATAATTATTGGGAAATAGTCCTGACAAATATCAAAGATTATTATAAAACTTCCATAATTCAAGTATTTTACTGACATGGTAGTGCACCAACAGATGACAGAAAGAAAAATTCTAGATGATACATTTACATGTGAATTCGTATCATAAAGGTAAAATTTTAAATAAGTAAAAAAACAGTAGTATCCAAACAGATTTCTTACAGTAATTATCAAAAGATGTTAACTGTAAAACTTCATGAGTTTCAGTACAGCATTTCCATATGTTCACACACTAGGCTATAGTCATGTAACTCCCCTCATCTACCTTTCTCCAACCTTCCCCTCTTTACCCAAAGCTTTCCCAGACCCTTGTCCAGTGCCTAATAATTCTGCTCCTACTTTCAGATTACGTTTATGCCCAGGCTAATTCTATATCTTGATTGTTGGGAACATTTCATAATAAAGTGGGTATACCAAAGGATGGTCCATCATACCGCAAGGACACTTGCTCAGATATGTTCATAGCAGTTTTATTTGAAATAGCCAGAAACTGGAAAGAAACTAGATGCCCCTCATCCAAAGACTGGATAAAGAAAACGTGGTACAGTTACACAATGGAGTATTACTCAGCTGTTAAAATCAATAGCATTGTGAAATTTGCAGGCAAATGGATGGAACTAGAAAAACATCATCCTGAGTAAGGGAACCCAGACCCAGAAAGACAGAAAGGTGTGTACTCATTTACTAGTGGATATTAGATATAAAGTAAAGGACAAATATGCTACATCCAAAGACCAGAGAAGCTAATTAATAAGGACTCAAGCAGGAACAGTTGGATCTCTCTGGAAAAGGAAAATTGAATAGATTCATCAGGTGGACTGGGGCAGGTGGGAATGGGAACAGGAGAAATCAGGTCAGAGAATGGAAGGGAGAAGTACTGGAAGAGACAACTGGAAAGGGGAAGGAGCATTTCCAGGGAAGGTAGAAACCTAATGCAGTGGAAACTCCCTGGAATCTACAAGGGTGAGCCTAGCTAACACTCCTAGCAATGGGAGATATTGAGTCTGAACTGGCTATTTTCTATAAGCAGGCAAGACTTTCAGTGGAGGGATTGGGACACCAACCCAGCCACTATCCTTCAGTCTACAATTTGTCCTGCCTACAAGATGGGGTAAAGGCAGCACAAAAACTGAGCAAGTGGCCAACCAATGACTGGTCCAGCCTTAGACCCATGCCACAAGAGGGAGCCTACCCTTGACACTGCCTGAAGTGCCAGGATCCAGAGACTGCACAATCCGGAGATCTAGGATAGAACCAAGCATGACTAGGGGGAAAATCAATGTAATGATGCCTAATGATGTTCTGAAATGCTCATAGATCAGTGCCTAGACCAATTACCATCATCCAGCTACTGACAGAAACAGATGCAGACCCACTGCCAAACATTAGGCTCAGGGAATCCTGCAAAGGAGAAAGGGAAAGGATTGGAGGAGCCAGAGGGGTCAAGGGCAGCACACAAAGGCAAAACACCAGAATCAACAAAGTTGGGCTATTAGGGGCTCACAGAGACTGAACCAACAACCCAGGTGCCTTACACGCACTGCATATATGTTACAGTTGTGTAGTTTGGTCTTCTTGTGGGACTCCTTACAGTGGGAGCAGGAATTGTTTCTGACTCTCTTGCCAGCTTTTGGAACCCTACTCTTCACACTGAGTTGCCTTGCCCAGACTTAATACAAAGGAAGGTGACTAGCTTTACTACAACTTGATACACATGTTTATTTGATATACATGAGAGGTCTGTTCTTTCTGAATAGAAACAAAGGAGTAGATTGGGGGAAGGCAGAGGAGAGGTGAAGGGGAGGACTGGGAGGAGAAGAGGGAACGTAAACTGTGATGGGGATGTAAAATAACAATAATATAATAATAATAATAATAAATCATTATAAAATAAAAGGTAAAGCGGATATACATGTATCTCTTTTGTATGCTAACTTCATTTCCTTCAGTTATATGGCCAGAAGTTAACATCTAGATCATGTGTGAGTCCTAGTTCTAGTTTTCCAAAGAAAATCTATACTGTTTTCTGTAGCTCCTATGCCGCATTCCTACCAACGACCTGGAAGCACTCCCTCTCCTGCATCACTTCTTCTTAGATAATAATACTGTTTTTTTTCTTTTTTAATTTTATTGTTCCATTTAATTATTTATACTTCCTTCCCTCCTCCCAATTCCCTCCCACTCCCCCAAACCCCCTCCTCCCTCTCCCACCCTGCTTGAGAGAGAGCAGGGAACCCTGCCCTGTGCGAAGTCCAAGGCCCTCCCCCCTACTTCCAGGCCTAGGGAGCTGTGCATCCATATAGGCTAGGGTCCCAAAAAGCCAGAACATGCAGTAAAAACAAGTCCCAGGGCCGTTATCAATGGCTTCTTAGTCAGCCCCCATTGTCA
>LOEQ01012197.1:0-26788 GCA_001685075.1 Bramus lutescens
TTTTTTTTACTCTTGATCCAAGAATATTATTGTACAGTACTGGGGAACTACAGGCCAGTAATGAAAATTTAAAATATCATGTCATCAACATAAAACAAGTCCTACATTTTATTCTCTTTTATGGGCATATAGATTTTAGACATATTTTTCATAGGTTAGGATTGTTACTCCTAATTATTCTTTGATTTAGTACTGTAAGTTCCTCTGTTACTACTCTTACTGAGCACATCATTTTACCTCTTACTCTTCATGTTTTGAATAGCAACATGGGAATACTTTAATCACTCTTTGGTATTGAATGCTTAATGTTTTTACTCTGGTATTATAAACATTCCAACAGTGTCCCTAAGTCAAAGTTTTATATGCATCTGTATTAATTGTCCATTTTTTTCTTAACAAAATGCTCCATATTTAATGACTTACAATAATATATTCCTGTATTTTCTGAGGTGGGCAGGAAAGGAAGGCACATTCTCCTGTAAATCTGTAGTCCACATACTAGTTGGCCCTCATGGTGGGGGGGAGTGAGGCACATTCTGGCAGAAGCTTTCACTTCTCTCGTGTGGCCCATCCACAGGCCACACTGCCTATCTCACAGCATGGCAGTGGCCTTCCCCCCACAGGGAGTGACCTGAGGCAAAGTCAAATGTAACTTAGCTCTGACAGTCATAAATTGGCGCTTTTACACGGTGTCTATTAGCAAGTCTGTGTTGAGTCTGCTCCAAGTTCAAGATGCAGGGGATAGAAGAAGGAACGCTGAAAATACCAGAGACATACTTTTAAAATCAGCAGAATAAGCAATCCTAAAATCATTTCCTGAAGATGAGACTCAAACATCAAGGCCTGTTTCTGACCTGCCCTCTGGAGGAGACTCATATCAGCTTGCCTTCCTATCTGCTGGTTTTATTTCCCAGAGTCCCCCAGGCAGTCCTTTCAGAGGAGGGCCTTTGTGAGATTAGAGGATAGGGTTGCCTTCTCCAGGCAGATATAGGCCCCAGTCAGGAACTGTGATGTTCCTAACCCATCCCAACTTCCTGGGACTAGGACCCCAGTGTCCATCAACCTCTCTGTCCTTTGTGCCTGGTGGTCATCTTGGAAGAGTTGGGATTTTTGTTGTTGTCTTTTTTTCATTTTAAACCATTCAAGGAAATTTGGTTTCCTTTTCTTATTCGTCACTAAAGAACTACACTGCCTCGTTTTCAGTTGTAAACTTGTGATTATGAATACTTGACAGTAATAAAAATAAGCTTGCCTGGGCTTTGAATTCCCATTTGTCTTGACTCGAGCCACTTCCTAAATAAGGATAGGGCCGTGTTATTAAATTATAACAAAGTTATCTGTCAAGTGAGTCTTCCATTTGTGACGATACAAGCAAGATTGTGAGACACTGGCCAGGATCATCGTCTGTCCTGAGAAGCATTGGTGACCTGGATCATATTTACAGCTTCTGCCTTCCTCAGCTGTTCCATTTCCATTTCCTGTAAGGGGAGGGAGGATAACAGCAGAGCTGACTGGGACACTTACTGCTCAAACTTACAATTTATATTTCATAAAATACAACAAGCACATTTATGCCAGTGAACCCAAGAGTCCAGCAGCCTAGTCACATGTTTTCTGCTAAAATAAATATTTAAATTGTTTTATTTTATGTATGTTATTGCCTATACATAACTATTATATAAGATTACTTGATGTTGAGATAAGTATATACATTTTAATGCTTTTTTATTTTATTGTGTGTCTGTGTCTTGTGTGGTATGCTTTGCTTGCATGTGTATCTAAGGGCACCACATACATGCATACAATACCTGAAGTTACCAGAAGATGGTATTGGAGTCCCTGGGACTGAAGTTACAGATGTTTGTGAGCCACTACATAGGTGCTGGAAATCGTACTCAGTTCCTCTGGAAGAACATCAAGTGCTCTTAACCATTGAGATATCTCTCCAACCCCTCTAAAGGGTTTCTCTATTGTCTAAATCAGGATGTAATTATTGTCCATTGTGACTTATAACTCTCTGTTCCTATATACCAAGTCAATTTCCTGATAGGTTTCACTGCTAAAAGTGTGGACTTAGAGGAATATAAAAGGTAAGAAAGAAAAATAGAAAAAGCATGAATTTGGGAGAGGGGCGTGTTAGTAGAGAGATCTTGGGAGAGGGGAGTTTGAAAGTGAGACATGGGAGGATGGTGGATATCATTAAGATGCATTGTATACATGCAAAATTTTTTCTTTGATCAATTTTGTTGAAATAAAGCAAAAACAGAGCAAAATAGTTCTCAATTACTGCAGGTTCAGTGTTCTAAGGTTTAACAGCTGTGATTAATTGGTAAAATGAATATTTCATAATTAAAGTTTGGGGATCCTTCCCTAATAAAAATCTGCTCTATAAAGTAAAGGATTGGACTGTTTTAGCTGCTGTGGCCACCATGGCTGTTTGGTCTGTGGCACTGATCAGTTCAGCAGGGTCATGTGGCTGGATGAGCGGAAACCTTGGTATTGTTTCCCAGCTGCTAACATCTGGGGGTGATGCCCTCACCCACAATTCTTATGCCTTCTTGGAGGAGTCCGGCAGAGCTTTCCCGGCTGTCCAGGAGCAGAAGCTCTGTTTTCCCAAAGCCTGAGGGAATAGTTGAAACATTGTTTAAAATATGATTGATTTTCCATCAGAAAATTTAAGGTGGAGAGATCACTCTTGCAGGTATCAAATAAACTAAATTTAGGAATAGGCCTTTAATCCCAGCACTTAAGAAACGGATGCAAGTAGATCTCTGTGAGTTTGAGGCCAGTCTGGTCTACTTAACGAGTTTAGACCAGGCCAGCCAGTCAGGGATACCTGGTGACAGCCTGTCTGAAAACAAAACAAAACAACAAAATGAATGGATGGATGAATAAATAAACATTGACTTTAAGAAAAGGAAGAAGTAAAAACAACAGTAATTTATCAAAATATATATTTTTGAAAAATTAAAAAATGAATTTTTCTCAAAAGCATACAACTTCATTTGTTAAAAATGAATTAAGCACCCCTAAATAAATACACAAGTTAGGTAATTGTCATAAGAGTGAACAAATTCTAATAAAAGTCAAATAGAAAGTGTAGCATGGCCCATTCTGAAATAGTCCCTCATGACACTTAATCAATGAAACTCGGCATCTATAGGTTAAGGACAGGATACACTCAGACACATGCCCTACTGGGCCATTTGGTCATTATGTGGACATCCTATGTGAGCTAATGCAGACCCAGATACCATAGTCTACTGCACCCCTACATTGCACTGAAACCTAAGAGGACCACTGTGTGTATGTGGCTCACTGTTGACACAAATGTGTAGCGGTATTTTAATTTGAATGGAAATATCCATCTCCAAATCATACTTTTATTAGAGCCTATGAACGGATTTTTGGCTTCTGAAATCTGACTGTGTTTCTTATTTGTCAACCTGGACTTTACATCAGTCCAGAGGATGATGCTGGGGAAATTTTGCTGGGAGCCAAGAGTTTTGCTGCAATCATCCGCTGAAGTGCTTATTGTCTCTCACCTCCAAAGAGAGGCCAATCAAAGGATCTCCGGTGTAACTTTTGTCTTAGTACCAGATAATTTCCTGCACCCTAAACATTAGTTTGATGGGATGGGGGTACAGGAGGAGAAGGCTGGGTAGAGAGAGCCAGTCTTTCAACTTTAATCTATGCGAGGAAATGGACTTGTTTTGTGAAGGAGTAAGCTAAGCTTCTTTCCTAACATAAAAAGGCGTCACGTGGAATTTGATGGCTGCCACCTGTGGTGAGAACTGGGGGCTGGGGGTCAACCATGACCCCGGGGTATTAAGATATACACACTAAAACAAAAAAAGATGGATGGGCCACTGGAAACAACTTTCCCGATGCAATGCAATAACGTTTTATGTGTATAGTGAAAGTGGAATATTTGAATCCTGACCCAAGAAGTTGATTTTGCTGGCAGTTTCCTGATTTTTCCCCCTTTTTGTTTTTATGCTGCTGTTGGTTTGTGGAACTGAAGCTATTTGCTCTTCAAGAGGAGGTGGCGATTTTTACAGATGTGGAAAGTAAGTTTTAGGAGGCCTTTCCAGAGGTTTGGTTACTATCAGAAAGAAGACCCAAATCCTAGGGCAAACGAGCCTTGGATGAGGCACCACTTGTGTCAGGTGACCTCACCGCAAGTGTTTGGGGGCAGACTGTATGTGGACACACCCTGCATTTCTCCATATTACTTTTTGGCAGTGACATTCAGTGGGCAGAGGTCACAACAGGTGGGTAACATTACTGGAATGCAGCAGGAACGCTTGTATTGCCACGAAAACCGGCAACAACACCAATTTTATTGAAACCTTTTTTTTTTTTAATACTACTTGGAATTTGGAACAATGTGAGGAAAGGCTTTCTGTTTTATCACTTACGCTGGATACAGAGTCTGGGGAAAACAGCACCCATGGGCATTTCAGTATTTACTTCTGTGCCAAAGGGAATATGATTAGAGCAAGGAAAACCTGCTGTGTCTCTGTGTCCCCAGAAATGGCTGTGTGTAATGAAAGAAGCACAGGCTAACACCACCCAAGGGAAAGCCATGATTATAGGCAAAGCTTCCAGGGTAAAGGCTTTTTGACGTTCTGTTTATTTCTCGGAGACGCCTTTAAAATGTGTGCATTATACTCCGGTACATTCAGTGCTTAATAAATGCATTTGAGTAAATTACAGTAGAAATTTCTTTAAGCACCCCAGCTGCCACACTAACAGCGATAAGCCTGACTTATTTCTGCACCTGTGAGACCTTCAGGCCTCAGTAATGCCTCACATAGTTACCTCCAGGCTTTTGAAAGGAAGAGTCCTAATTCCAAGGCCGGTTATGACTTCTGGTCACTTGGAAACTATTTGAGGGTGCAGCCCAGCTCTGGAAAGGTTTTCCCTAGGCATGCAGCCTTCTGCTCACCCACATCCGGAGGCCAACAGGGCTGTGTGTTAGGCTACGGTTTTGTATGCTAGGACGGAAAGGGGGCTATGTCTTTTCCTTCCACACCAGGCTTTGCTTTGAGTTTTCTCCCTCCTGAAAACCTCAACTTACAGCTCTGGAGACAAGCTGTGAATAAGGTCACAACTGGAGTGGGACGGAGATAGAGGAAGGGCCAAGTGCTTACCCTCTGCCTTGCTCTGACCCCAACTCCATGCTCTCATAAAATGTTAGAAATTTTCTTGGAGCGTTTGACTTGTGTTTTGAGATCCACTGAGAAACTTTATTCAAGGCTGAGTGGGTGAATAAGTGTACAAAGAAGTGGATTTGGGTAGCCAGGTGTATATCTTTATTTATAATCTTGACTTATATTAGAAGATAACAGAGCAAGCCCCCATGTGTTATTGGTTGCCACAGTGAGTTTGCATTTGAGATCCCTCATCACTATCTGTTGGAAATAAAAGTTAATTATTGCGCTGTTTTCTATTTTTATAGAAAACCTCTACTCTTTCTGGTCACTGAACAGAGAATCAAGAAAGCCTTGAGTTTGCTCTATGAGCCTCACAAAAGTTTCTAATAAGCCAGATGTTGAATGGACAACAGGAGATGGCCCAACAAATTCTCCAGGGGAATTCTAATAATCTTTGGTTCTACTTGGTTCACTTTAAAATAATAATGGGATAACGGGATAGATAATGATCCCTAGAGTACCTTTAACGCCAGTAATTTGCTTTTAATTTGAAGACAAATCCCCTGTCACCCTCAAGCCACAGAGAGAATTGTGGTTTTTCTAGTCAGGGTGAAAGAGCGCTAGGCCTCCTGTTATTTCCATGAGCTGTAACTTCTCAGCGCCTCCAGCCAGTGCAATCTGCATTCCCACACCTCTTCAGCTTGCAGCCCTGCCCCTAGAAAATGCAGACCCTGTCGAAAGGTTTGAAGCTGGCCTTTCTATTACTGGTAGAGACTAAACTCCACCTTGCTAAAGAGGTCCTTCCCTATGCGGCTCCACTCTACTTTTCCAAGTGTTTCTAATGTCCAGGGCTCCCCGTCCCATGCCTCAGTCTGGTGTACATACCATCAGATATGGTCCTCCAGGGACACCATCCACTCCTCCTTCTGTGTAGAATACTCTCCTTTCCCTTTATGTAGCATGGCCTCCTGCATCCTTAGTAACCGCAGATGCTCAGGGCTACTTACAAGGGATCATTTTCTCCTACTGTCAGGTCCTTGGAAGGCTGTTTCTCTGACATCTCTTTTAAAGTAGCTGGTTATGTGACTCACATTTTCCAAGATGTTGTAAGCAGATGTGCAACGCATCAGGCCGTCATTTTCTGACAGAACTTTTAAGAGAGGTAAGAATTGACAAGGTCGTCCCCTGTGCCAGCTGTCCTGAGAGTGCCTGTGGAGATGGAGTCTGCCACCCTAGCTTTCAGTGGCTGCACTCATAAATAGTTATTTACCAAACAGAATTAGATAGGGAATGTGAACGAGGAATAAACTTCTGTGCACGCTTCAAATCAACAGAGCTCGGATGTGTTTGCTACTCTGGTGTAAATTCATTGACATGGATAGAGTCAGTCAGATTCAAGTGTCACTTTAAGAAGCCTGGTCCCGGCCTCCCTCAAAGGCACATCCACCACAGCCCTTCCAATGCACCCAGTACTCTGTGTGTGGCTGCATCGTGGCACTTGTTACAGCACATGGGCTCTGTTGCTTCCATGATACACCCGCCACATAGATGCACTCTTTCCATTTTCTAGAACACGGTCTGTGGTCAAGAGTTAATGATTATTGCCAAATGCATCACAGAAAGGCTGTCAGGCAACCTGCTTCCCTCTGGTGCAGATTAAGACTACAGGAAGTTTTGATTTTTTAAAATTTTTACTTTAAATCCGTCTCTTTGTTCAAATGAGAAATTTAGTACGTTAGATTATCAGACCAACCTTCTCACATGTTGTTCATTAAATATCACGACCGCCTTAACTTTATTTAGCTATCTTATCCTGAAATAATTTTAAAGAACAAGAGTTGACACTTTCACAGCTATTATACATGATCAGTGTCCAGGTCTATACCTGATATCTCTTCTATGTAGCTTTATCTTCTGGTCTCAGTTATGCATGGTCAACTGCAGTTAAAAATGTTAAATTGGAAATTTCTGATACAAATGTTTCATAATTTTAAAATACCTTTAATTATGATATGTTGTTGTTATAATTGTTTCCTTTTATTATCAATTTCTTACTGCATTTCATTTACAATCTAAACTTCGGCACAAGAAAAATATCATATATCCAAAGTTTGGTGCTATGATTTGAAGTATCCATGCAATGAGCATCTCAGAACATTTCTCCCATTGGATCAGGGGCACTGTTGAAATTGAATTATTCCTACTACACTCACTGGATTATGTGCCAATGCCATTTTTTCCTGTGGATGTTTGATTCATTAATCAAATACTTATTGACCTGTCTGTGTTGTGCCTAGGTTGTCCTATGCACTAAGGATATAGAAATCAGTAAAGCACAATATATATAAACTTGTGTGTATGTGAGAGAGAAGCATTGTGTGGCTACAGCAAGACTTTTCTGTGTCTTTTATTATTTTCTGCCTCATTGCCTTGAGACAGTGACTCTCATGAAACTGGAAGCTTGCCCTTTGGGCTAAGGCCAGCTAATCAGCGAACTCTTAGGCTCCATTTGTGTCTGCCCTCCAACGCTGTGATTAAAGACATGCACAGTCAATGATGACTTTTTTATGTGGAGCTGCAGATTTGAACTCAAGTCCTTATGCTTGCAGAGCTAACGCTCTTCCTCACAGAGCCAAATGCTCAGCTTAGCACATAAATACTTTTGGGTGTTAAGATCACAGAAAGATTATGTGCTTACATCAACAAGATAAAACACACTTAAATTGATCTGTTTCACTTCAGTTTCTAGATAACCATTTTTTATATGACAAGGGCCTAACTTTGGACAGTGGTTATAAAAGTAGGTGTGCACAATCCCTGAGAAAAATAGAGCATTTGACAGCAATTGCTGTGTCTCTGAACTGCTCCTCCCAAGGCTCAAGGAAAAGAATCAATGGAGATGGGCTAGTGGGTCAAAATGAGAATGTCCAGGTAAGATGAAGGTCTGACTACAATCACTCTCATTATTCATGGAGAGAACCTGCCCCCCCATATGGGCGGAGGCAACTGTTCGTTGGAATTCTTGTCATACAAGACAAAGCAAGTTAGCATGCTGGTGATGTCACCAGGTATATGGTGCAACTTGTAATGTGCTTCTGTGAGGTTAAAGAATGCTGTTCAGAGGACAAAGCTCTTGTCCTAGCCTGCTATGGCTGGACCTCAGGCGAATATCTTGTCCTATCTGTCACCACTGGTGTTTATCAGCACTTCGGAGAGAATACCCATGACTCAGACTTTTGGCCCTGAGGAGAGGCTGTATCTACTAGTCCAGTGGGGACCCAACTACTGTACCTTCATTTGACTTTCATAGCATTCCTTTTTGTTCCAGACACACCCCTTAGGGATTTGTTCTGCTGAAAGACCCAGCTTCTCCATCAAGGAGCTGAAATAAACTTTATATCCCACATGCCATTGTCCTAGCCTGTGGATGCTACAGGGTAACATCAAAGGCCTTAGTGATTGAGTTGATAAGAGAGGTATACTAAGATGACTCCCTCAGGGGTGAGAGGGGTGAGTCTACAGTAGCTCTGCAGATAAAATCAACAGAAATAATTATACTTAAGTGTTAACAAAGTCACTTGGAGCAGCAGCGTTGGAGGTATGGTAGGGCATTCAGGTTGTACGTCCTTCATAAAATCGAAGGTGTAACTCTAAAGATTAAGAAGGTATGTACTCTACAGAGGCAGATGCGGGGTTGTGGCAGAGAGCAGGTTTCCTGGGGAGCTAGCATACGATGAACAGCCAAAGGACTGAGAAATACAAACAAGGTAGAGCTGCGGGTCTCATCAGCAGAGGCTGGCCTCAAATTTTTTTTTTATTCTGATGATTGAAATGATATTGACATTTAGTGCCCTGTAATGAAAAGACATTTATGTTTAAAAAAAATATGTGTATGTATACATGTAGAGGCTGGAAGTCAACAACAGATGTATTCCTCCATTATGCTCTGCATTAGTTTTTGAGGTCGTGTTCCTCCCTGAAAGTAGGGCTCATCAATCTTGTTAGGCAGGCTGAGCAGTGAGTTCATGGGATCCTCCTCTTTCTACCTCTCAGTGCTGGGAATATATTACGGCTGGGGTGTTTGTAAGCTCTCTCCAAACTCTACGAAAGACTATAAAACATTGTCTCTCTTAGTGGCAGAAGATATGAGGGACATCCATCATTATTCTAGAGAGAATATCTTTACTTGCATGTAAAATTGCCACTGATGCTGCAGACTCTGGACATTTGCAAGACTGTCTTATCCAAGGCTGTGTAGACTTCTTGCAAGGTTTCATCTTCAAGGAAACTTAAGAGACTTTCTTCCTACTGGTCTTTCACCGAGTGCCATGGGTCCTTTCTGCAGGCCCATGGGTTCATCAGCACCTGAGTCTTTCATGTGACTACCCTGATTCACATGTCCTTCCCACTCATGGACCTGGAATCAAACAGAGGTGTCAAACTTGAGCAGACAGGTTCTAGACGTCATTTGCTTCCTTACTCCAGTGTCTAATCTTCAGTTTTTTTCTAATTCTTACCTGCAGATGAAGATCTTTATGTACTGCCAAGGGCAGCCTCTGACTTGTACTTTTAAATCTGGTGATTAATTACTGCTATCTTCATAGTCCTTTTTAATGCACCAATAATACCTAGCAGCAACCATTTAATTCCATGATCTTTGTAACTACTTCCTCAACACTTTATAAATGCCTCTTCATGGTCCAGTAACCCAGAGCCCATCATTAGCTCTGCTAAACAGTTGCCCTGTTATAGCCTGCCCGCTACTATCAATACTGCATCTAGTTAAGCCCCTTCTAAAGTTCCACTGGAGAGGGGTTCCCAGTCCATTTCTAGTTCCCACGTCCTGGGCTGAGTTTCCTGGAGGCATATCCCTCTGTGGAGATTACACATAGCCAGTTTATTTGGGTGCATTCCCAGAGTAGCACCTATCCAGAATTGAGAAAAGAACATTGGGAAGAGAACTTGGAGGCAGAAGATATCATGGCAGATCCCATGGTGGTGGCTTTGCAAGTGGATGGCCCTTCACAGGTGTTCATTTAAAGTAAGGAGCCTAGAGACCCTGGAGCTCCATGGTAACCAGTGAGTAGATACAAGCAGCCCTAGAAAATGGGACACGACCTTAGGTGGTGATCTACTTTTGGTCCAAAGTAATTCCCAGAGAAGGCTGTAGCTGAGAGCTGTGGACAGTCAAGTTGTCATTATGTCTTCCAGGGAGAAGGAAAGAGCTGCTGCTTCTAAGAGGTGACCTGGGGGTGGCCTCTGATATCATTGTTTACAGGTGCTGGGAGAGGAGAAGGACCAAGAAGATTTTAAGGAAAAAGAAAATACAGATGTGCTCATGCTCTTCTCTGCGCCTTTCCCTAGCTCACCGCTGCTTCCCAGTTCAACTGTAATATAGAAGGAGCTTTGGAATCCGAGGGACCTGCTTTCAGATAAGAGCCTGAAAGATGCTAGCTGCATGACTTTAGACAAGGTCTTCAAACTTGTCCCTGGTGTAGAGTCTGCGGCGGGAGGCTGGGAGGCGTTCACTTGGGCTGCTTGTGATTAGAGAACCACTACCGGTAACAATGAGTTTTCAGACATGCAAGGGGCTTTTCCTTTGGACTTCGCGTGTACAAACTCACTCACTCACGTGCACTGGCTTTATGAGAGGGGGATTCCTGTTAGGTACGTCAAACCAAGTTTGGAGATGTGGGATACCTTGTCCAAGATCTCAAAAATCACTATGACAGGGTTAGGGACTCAGGCTTCCATTGTCATCTTCGTGGCTTTAGCCTTTAGTTATTGTTTACGGTTTCTTTAAATGAAGCATTTTATTAGAAGAGCTTACGTATGTAGAATAACACACAGTAGGTGCTCAACAGATGCAACTGTCCTGGTTTCCTCTTGGGCAGATTTCTAGAGCTGTCTAGAGAGGGGGCTTCTGTCTCCAGGCCTTGCTGAACGTCCTGTCTCCTCTTCCATGGTGCTTCCTAAGAGCCTTGACACCTGCGGTGAAGTCACGCCGTGAGCACTTGAGACCAATCCCATATGTTTTAATCATGAGCAATATTCAAGTATTTCATGTATAGATGCCAAATATTCTCAATAGATTCACTTTGTAAATAAAATGGTGATAACGGGCACATGCATTTGTCAAGCCACTTGGTTTTTGGTGGTGCCGTGTTGCTCTTTGTGTTGTTCAGTGTGTTCTTACCTTCTTGTCTACCCATCTTTTCTCCCACTTGGTGTAGTTGGGGTTGTGTCTCCGGTGGTCACTCAACCAGGAGCCAGTGAATCCTAGGCTCAGATGGTTGCTCCTCATGGTGGAGTTGGGGCCATGAGGGATGGCACTTGACACAGAGCAAAGGTTGGGTATATGCCTGCAGCCTTCCTTGCCTGCTGGCTTTGGTGGAGGTCAGGCACGAGAGGGCACACATACATTTGTCAAAATGTATTGACTTTTTATGCATTTAAATGAATTCAATTTTACTGTATGATAATCAGTTCTCAATAAAGTTGACTAAGATAGTTTCAAATTAGAGAAAAATAAACAAGACTCTATAGTCCATTGAACTAAGCAGACAGACAAGAATTTTCTATTACAAGAAAGAGACTCTAGTTACTAATTAGGTCATTCTTCACAGAAAGATTAAGTTTCTGGTGCAAACAAGATCATGTACCAACTCAAGCTAGATGTTTCTTTAATTGGTTTATTGGTTCCTCTCAGCTGCTTATATTACTCAGAGAATACTTTGAGTTATGTTTAATTTTAATATTAATCATGACATTAAATTTTCTAGGAAATTGATATGCCTTGATAGCAAAGGCATACTGATCATATCCATAAAAGTAGGCAGGAGATAGCATTCTGTTTTGTAGTTCCAAATGTGCACAAAGAACAAACTGTCAGCCATGTTAACACAGACTTCACTTATTATATGAAGTCTGGAAAAAAGAAGAGGCCTTTGATCCATCTAATTTTCTTTTCTTTTTCTTTTCCTTTTTTTTTTGATACCTCTCATTTTCTGGGGGTTGAAAGTAATGTGATTTTAATAAGTAAATTTCGATGTTTATTTGCTTAAATAGTCAGGCCCTAAAACTTACTCTGTGTTTTGATTACATGTAATATTTGAAGTTATGCCATTCTGTTTGAGAAAACAAAATTATATCTAGTTAAAATTCAATGATAAAGGCCAGGTGGTGGTGGCGCGCGCCTTTAATCCCAGCACTCAGAAGGCAGAGGCAGATGGATCTTTGTAAATTCAAGGCCAGCCTGGTCTACAAGAGCTAGTTCCAGGACAGGCTCCTAAACTACAGAGAAACCCTGTCTCAAAAACAAACAAACAAACAAAATTCAATGATGAAACTAGGCTTGAGAGTGTACACCTACTACTTGGGAGGCTGAGGCAAGAGAATTTTTTGAGCCAGGAAGTTCAAAGCCAGCATAGGTAACATCCCAAAAGCCCATCTCTTTAAACAACAATGACAAAATCAACTATTAGAATAAATATCGAAAATATTTCACAAGAGAACTTGAGCTGGTTTCCTTTTGTTAAATTTATTTTGAAAGAACTCTATGAGAGAACTTACCTTGTTTTTGTTGTTATTAATTTTATTTATTTTTAATTATGTATATGTACATGTGAGTGTGGGTGCCCCTAGGGGCCATAAGAGGGCTTTGATGTCCCCTGGAGCTGTAGTTAGGGGTTTGTGAGCCTGCCCTCGGGCTTGTGAACCAAGCTCTTGAAATCTGCAAGGTCAGTATGAACTGTTAACTGATGAACTATCTCTCCAGCCCGTTTACTTGGTTTTCTAGAATGTAAATTGTTTTTCATTCTAAGAAGATAATGTGCTGTATGTGGTCTTTCAAAAATTAATAGCAACAATATCATAGATATTATTTTGTTAAACCTGTTTAAGGAAATGATTTATCTAATAATGTTTGTCTTGTACCTCTCACATTTTTCTATTTTTATGGAAGTATTTCCTTTATTTTGAGGGATTATTCTATAATTGCATCGTTTTTCCCTTCACTTCTCTCTCTCCAAACCCTAACAGAGCTTTCTGCTGTCCATCTTTGTCTTCCCAGCCTTATTACAGCTCCAACATTTAGTGAGAGCTTGCTCACCGAATGAACGGGAGCAGAAGGGTCTGGCCTGTCTATAGGGAAACCCTGAGGAGACTATAGAAAGCTCAATGCAAGTCCACCTACTAGAAACCATGCACAGAGATAGTGGTGACCTGTTCAACACTGAGAAGCAAAGGAAGATAAAGAACTTAGGACTCAGAACTCAAGCTCATTTGTCCTTCAACGGCAAGATACAGTCTTTATGCATACTTATTTACCCAATAGGCATTTACTCAGTCATATTAGAATACTTTTACTACATTTTGGCTAATGTCAGACACAGTCCTAAATATTCGAGAGAATACAGCCAACAGCACACAAACCTTGCTTTACAACCTGAGTGTGAGAAAGAGAATGTATATGGAGCCATTGTGACATTTTATTTTTGTTATGAAAGTATTAGCAGAAAGGATATTTTTTAAAAATAACTTATTCAGCAAATTCATGCTATAGGCACTCTGCTAACACTCATGAAAATAATTCAAACTCTTTAAATAACTTCAATTATCAACATTTATATTTGTGAGACTAGGTAAATCAACAAAACCATGGAGCCCCCTCAGTGACCTACCCACAGGATTTGGGTTGCAGAGTCAACATTGGGAATCTGGGGGTAGGGAGAAGACAGGGTTGTTGAAAGCTGGGAAGATGGCTCATTGATTAAAGTGCCTCCTATGCAAGCATAAAGACCTGAGTTCAAATCCCTAGCACTCACATAAAAATGATTGGCATGCTTGCACATATCTGTGAACATAGTGTTGAGTGTCAGAGACAAGCGGGTCCCTAGGCTAACTGGCCAGCTAGCCCAGCCAACCGGTGAGTGCCTGTTTCAGTGAGAGACGCTGTTTCAAAAGGTAATATGGAGACTGTGTATTAGTGGAAGGTATCCATTCTCTGGCTTCCATGTATGTATGTATATATCTATATACATATACACACACATGTATATACACACGGAGGGATGGAGAGGGAGGGAGGGAGAGCTCAGTATCTCCATATTTAAAATATGAGCATCTACTTATGGCACAGTGCGGACTTGAGAACAGAAGTGTAGGGGAGTCAATCACTTCTTAGACAGAATTTTAGTCGTTATTACCTAGTGCCAGTGATAATGATATGAACATAACAATTTGTGCTTATTCTATCAATATAATAGGTTTATCGTGCTAACAGAAATGAAATGCTAGGCTAAAGGCTCCCCAGGGGTATACATCTGAAGATACTAACTCACCCTCTCCCAGAATCCATCTTCTTTGGAGTCATTACAACAAACCCTGTAATTCTGAACAGGTCCTTGAAAGATTTACTTCCTGGTAACTTCCTGGTACTTTGTATTTTTGATGGCATTATAGATGGTGTTTATTAGACATTATATTTTCTTGGGTTTATACAGCTATATGTAAACACTATTGGCCTTATCTATTTACGAGTGTTTAGCAGCTTTACTAACTGTACTAACGATTGTCTGAAGGTTCTATGGATAATCACAGCACCTATGGATAATCGCCTTTTTCTATTTAATTATTACCCTTTTTCTTGCTTTTTCTTGCTATGTGAAATTATACTCAGCTTGGACCACTTAAGAGTTCGAAAACTGTGTTACCGTTCATGGGAATGTTTGAAATTTAGGACATTGCTCTAGGAGGTCGTCTATAACCTAAGTATCATCTAACTACTTTAGAATTTCCCAACTCATTTGTTCTGCAGTCACTTTCTGAAGAGAATACAGTGAGCAAACGTGTAGCTATCTCAGAAACCACAAAACCTTTTTACATTTTCTTTTCTGCACTTAGGAAGTAACAGTAAAACTTTAAATCCATTCTTCTGTTCTAAGGAAATTCACTTGACAGAAATATTTGTTTACTTAATGCAATCTTAAATAATGAATATAAGCATGTCATCATTATGTTAAAAATTCCTCATTATACTTACCTTTCCAACCTCAAGACATCAAAGACTTCTTCTTTTTCTTTACCTGAGTGCTCTCCTCCTTGCTTGCCACATTCCATCTTTTCCTTCGGAATGTCTATATGTTTCAAATTTACAGTTATCTCCTTAAACATCACTGCATCAGATAAACCTTCAAAGGCCCCATACTGGAGGAATTCCCAGACTCTGCTCTTCTGAGATTACTCAAGTGTTCATTGAGGAATCACTGTGTGTCTGATGCTTTTGTAGGTGTACATTCTTTACAAGTAGATATGTACTTGTGTCAATCATTGATAGCTGAATTATCTAACAAGCACTGAAAGGGGTAGTGAATCTGTCCATTGTCTTGTCCAGAGTCTAACATATACCTGGAATCCCTCGAATATTGAATAGAAAAATTAAAGCAAGGGAGAATCCGGGGAAAAGGTTGATAACTACAGTTTAAACTTTGTGGCTTATATGATGGCCAGGGATTCAGCCCCCCCCCTTTTTGCCTCAAAACAATGCCAAGGACTAGCAGAATCAAAAGTCTTATTTAGAAATAAAGAATCTCCAGTTCCACAACTCCTAAATCTGCACATTAACAAAATCCATAGGTATTTGTGTGATTTAGTCAGGAAAGCCTTGTTCTCTCTTCCTGATTCTTTTTGGATTACTTGATACAGTATCCTTTCATGAATTTAATCTTTTAAGGCTGTACCTAGCTCTTTCCTGAACCCCTAGAACTTCCTATATCTCTCTTCTCTGTAGCATTTAATACATGCCAAGTGTACTAGGAATCAAGGAAGGGTGCCCGTTTTCCTGTTCCAGGACCAGAGTCTTCTTCAGGAGCACAGCCAATCCAGAACAGAGATAAACTTTGCAGAAAGGCTTGAAAACTCCTGTATTTGTTTCACCAACAGCATACTACGAATACAAGTTTATATGAAAAAATCATGGCAATAACTCATACTTGTATAAAATGCCCAGGGGTCACTATGTTCTTTATTTACTTGAAAACTATGTTCATGTGATTTTTGTCATATGGAGAGTGCCACATATGTTAATTAGATCACATTTATATACACATTCACACACACACCCACACACACACACACACTTCAGCAGCAGTTAGGAGGAAGACAAAACTAAGACTTCTTCAAATCCAGCCTGCTGCTTTTAAGTCTTTCTAGAAACCTCCCAACTTTGACTTTCCTGTCATTGACTGGAAATGAGTGCACAACAACACTTACCTGTGAGCGAGGCTGACACATATAGGGTATGGCTTGGGTGGCAGTGTGTTCAGTCAAGTGTGCTTTGTTTGTTTGTTTTATTCCTAAAAAATAAATATTTTCAGAAAGTTAATAATACTTTTGGTACATAGCACAAAATTGCCTAACTTCATTAATGCATGTATGCTTCTGTTCCTTGTAGCCAAATCCTGGCTTTTCTAGGACCTGTTAGCTCTGCAATATTCTCCTATGAAAATGCTGCCCCTTTCCCAGTCACTGTCCAACCGGGGTGCAGATGTGATTCAAAAGGCTCCCAAATTTCCAAAGCTGCTTCAAGAACACTTGTTCATATTCTCCTCTACAATTCCTCATCCTTAAGAGCCATGATAATCCAGCTGCATGATGCCTGCTCCCAGCCACTGTCTGGCTCTGTCTCTTTCATAGTTACATACAGGCTAGAGGTTCTTCCCCCACCCCAGTACCAAATATCATTCCCACGGCTTCATGCTCTCAAGGAACTGATCTCTAAAGAGTGGTTTGGGGATCTGAGGTGTCAGCACAAAGTGACTCAAGAGGAGATATGAGAAAAGAGGCTGTCTCCTATTAGGCTGGATATTTTTGTTTTAAAAAGTGTTGTTTTTCTTGAAACTTTATTTGTGTCACTATAGAAAGATGTATTATTACTTTGAAATTAATGAACAGATTATTAATCTGTCAATTTAAACTCATATAGTAAATATACATGGACAAAATTTTTGTAGGCCTCTAAAATTTTTAACCAAGTAAACTTTCCTGAGACCAGAAAGTTTCAGAAATGCTAAGACAGGTTAAAAAATGCATAAATTTTTTAAAAATAAAAGAAAGGGGAAAAAAGATAATATCATAGGCTTCACTTCTTAGCCTGTTTCTTAGCACGTATGTAATGTGTAGTGGAGGAATAAAGGACAAAGCCCATGTCTGATGCTCCCCTCAAGTGCCCAGTGTATGTAATGTTCTGGAAACACCTCCAAACAGATTCTCAAGGATGCCTCAGGCTCTTCATGTCTAACAAGAAATTCCACTATTTTCTCTCAAACAGCTTCTTGTTTGTCCCAGAAAATAATACCCTAAAGTGCATTTAACAGTTTATTCTAAAAAGCTGGAATACAAAAGCAAATTTTCATGCCACCTCTTCTGTTTCTATATTGAATAATTATATTACCACGCTCTGTCATTTCTTGTTTTGTAGCAGATGTGAGCTTCAGGGATCTCCTTGTTTCCACCTCCTCTGTGCTGGGATCTACAAGCATGTCGGTCACCGTACCTGGGTTTTTGTTCTGGGCATCAAACTCAGGTTTTCAAGTTCACATGACAAGCGCTTTACTTACTCAGCTACATCAGCAGCTTCCATGATCCCTGTCTAAGACAAACCAAGTTAGGCAGTGTGCTTGACTTATCTGTCAGGACAATAGATCCACAGTGCATTGTGCAATAAAGGATCAGTTACTGTGCGCATACATTCGGTATTATGAATTTTCAGGGAAGGAGGGTCTGAAAGGGAAGTGGAAGATAGGGTGGGCGAGTTACCAGTTAGTGTGAAAACACGAGCACATGTGGACCCCACATGGACTGTGAAGTATTGTCTGGACAGTCTGTGGAAAGCTTTGCCGTGGGTGGGTCTGCATCTGGTGTCTGGTGATGGCTACAGGGCTGCTCCTGGCTAGAGAAACTTGAGCTGAGAAGAGCTGAAAGTGGAACGGAATCCAGTGAGGACAAGTTGGGACCATCCAGTGTCCCTGACTGCCCTGTACTCTTCGTGGCTGTGAGGATTTCGGAGGGCAATAGATGCTTTCCCCCTTCCGTCTCTTAAGTCGTGTGCAGCTCCTTATTTGGTCAATGTAACAGACCTCTTCAAGGAAAGAGAATGAACGTGAAATCTGACTCCCAGGTTAGCCAGGTTAGGAATGAATCAGCACTCCTCAAGTCTTCAAGACGCAGCTTGTGAAGAGTCTGGCCAGGACTTGAACCCAGGTACCCGAGCCCCGACGATTGCATCACTGCCTAAAATTTGTGGCTTCACATTTTGCATCTGGAGGACTTTGCCTATTTGAGTTTCCACAAAGTTGTGTATTCCAACCTCTCCGTTAGCCTCCAGGATCTGTGGGGATCTGACTCTGGGACGCCCTTCTGATGTTCAGCCCCGTAACATTCCTGTTGGTAGATGCTATGCTATGAACACACTGGTGCTGTTGACTTTTTTAGCTCTCAGCTAAGCTGTTTGATTTAAATGCTTCTCACCTGGTAGCATAACAATGTGCATGGCTCCTTGAGATTCAGCAAAGAGCCCTTGTGAGGACAGAGGTCTGTCTGTCTGCTTGCTGTACACACACATCACCTAATACCGTATCTATACTTTTAACTTAAATTACAAGTACCGAATCACATCCTTTAGTGATTATTTATTAATTCATTGAACTGCTTTTGTGGACTATAAACCCAAGAGAAGAATTTTTGTCTTGTTTTATGTAGCCTCTGTATCTAATGGATACAACATTTGTTGAATTAATGAGGCCCAAAGTCTAGACAATTGAATATGTTTTGTATGTGGTTGACAAAGGACAAAGGGAAAGAAAGTACTCATATAAATTGATTTTTCCGGGTTCAATATTCCTAAGCTTAGACCATTAGAGTCATCGCCATCTTTGTTCCTCTTTTCAGGAAGTTACTAAGGTAAAGTCGTGCCCTGAACTTCTATATTTGGTTTTTCTTCCTCTGATTATGGTGACATCACAGTAAACATAGTTTCTTAAAGAATTCAATGATACCCTGCAATATTGATGTGAGTGAACCGTAGTTGCTGGGGCTGGGGGCAGAGTGCGACTCCTGCCAATTCTTGCTGGTCATTACCATTGGGAAAGTGTGTTCACCAGTCATATGGTATGCAAGATCAGATAAATTCCAGGGGGTGAGCTCTTTGCAGAGTTTGCGCACAAGGAGCCTGCAGGGCAGAGATAACAGAGAGATGTAGTCTCAGGTGTGGTCCTCTGGTTTCACACTGGATTCAGTAGAGAAACTGAAAAGTGAAAGAATATGCCAAGCCTTAAAGTGAATTCTAAATCTTTTAAATCCATCCATGAGAAAAATAAATGAAAGAGTAAATGACACAAACTGCATTGTGATCAAGAAAAAACTCTGTAGTATTGTCTGAAGGCTGTGTTGGCATGCTACAGGCGAGGCAAATAAACCTCTCTGATGCATAGAATCACAGTATTGGCCTAAAGCAGTAGGAGGGGTAAGTCTTTGAGAAATAAATGAGGAATAAATAATTGGAAAGCGTATGAATGTGAGTTGCTTGCATTTGTTTGTGAAGGATAATTATAATGTAAGATTTTATACCCTTAGTAGGTGTGTCAATTTAAACAAGTGCTGGCCAGGCTGCCATGAAACCCAAGATGCTTATGATATGTACACAAGTGTGGAAATTCAAATGGAGAGTGCTTTGTTAAACAAACAGTTACGGTCAAAGTAGAAGTGTAAACAGGGTTGCAATTCACAATGCATCCAGTTGCTCCCCTGCGATTGTTGTTTTTTCCACCATCACAGTAAAACCCATATGACATCCGCAAACCAGATCTGAGCTAAAGGATTTTGTAAGCTCAAGCTTCACAAGCAAACAGGGTGTGTGTGTGCGTGTCTGGCATGGGGGACAAGGGAGAAGGGTGACAAAGTCATACGACTGGCTGTTCACAGAATTCTCTATGCCTCGAGAATGACGCAGATGGTTACGGGGGAATGCAACCGTTCTACTCTTCTTCCATTTCTAAGCCTGTTCCTTTTACATGGACATATTCTTTATCTGCCTTTCATAAAGGAGTCGGATTCTGGTATCAGGGATTCCAGCTATATTACTTTAGACATATTCTCTATGGAATATGACTGAGTGGAGTGATGTCTGATCACAGCTACACATGAGTGGCTTAATGTATATAACATGTATGTGTATTTTTATGTGCAAACATGTGTTTATGGAGGGTGTAAGACGTTGCTGTTGGGATCGGTGTGTTTCTTAATTGCTTATCACCTTATATGGTGTGTTATGGTCACTCATTTGTACCCACAGACCATCCATGTAGCTGACCAGTTTGCCCTAGGATTTCTGGCAGGCTGCCATACTTGCCCCACAGATAGTAAGCATGAACACAACACATACACCATATCTACTGTTAATTTTTTGTTTGTTTGTTTGATATGTAATAAGTGTATTTGAGAAAACAAATCTATATTTTGTTATGAGAACCTGATAGATGCAAAAGTAATGCTAGAATTGATGCAGTTGGTTACCTTACATCATTATCATTTCTTTATGTTATCAAATCTATGCTCTATTTCAAGGTGCCAGATTACTAATTTTGTATTACAACCATCAGGAGCATTCATTTGAATACATACATATACACATATACATATATGTGTAATGTCTGTAAGATCACACACAGTGTGGGTCTGGAGAGAAAGCTCATTCAAGAAGTCAGCGAAGTGCATGAAAATTCGAACTCAAACCCACATGAAAAAAGCTGCATGTGATGTGTGTGCTTTTAATTCCAGTGCTGGAGAGAAGTGGGGAGAAGTAGATACCTGTGTCTCACTGGCCAACCAGCCTAGCCGACTTGGAGAGTCCCCAGTAAAGAAGAGACCCCATTTTTTCAAAATTACAAAAACTATACCCAGACTGAGGAATAATACCTGAGGTTATCCTCAGGCTTCCACACACATTTGTACCCACCTACATATGGGTACCGAGATGAACACACATGCACATACATGCATGCACGTGTACACACCACACACACTGTAAGTCTATGTACACAAAGAGCGCTTTGTGTATGTGACTGCTTTCTTAGTATCACGTTTTGATAGCTAACTTTCACCACATGCAAATAATAATTCTTGAATTCATGAGTCAGAAATAAGGAAATTTTACAACATCCCTTTCTGCTCCAACAAAACTATCCACACTTGAATAAACACACCTTATCTGGGCTCTGCCCAACCTACACCAGTCCAAATCACCAGTCAGGATGGTTCATGCCATCAGAGCTATACCATTTTTCCTCCTTAACTTTGAGGTAAAAAACTTGTGTTCTCTCCCCTCTTTAAAATTATTTTTAATTTTTATAAATCTAGAATAAAACTCTCTATATCTTGCTGCCTACCCAACCAGTGTGTAAGATTTTAATTGTTTTTTCCAAACAGCCCTTGCTGTTGGGCATAGTATTTATCACAGGAACAGCAAGAAAAGCAGTGCAAATGTCAGCAGCATTCCTAACACTACTTCTTGCCACTGACACAGTTTTCTTCACTATTGTTTGTAGCAAGTCTTTCTCTCTCCCACCAGCCACCTACCAAATCACGACGTGTAGATTTATTATGAATTATGAATGCTTAGCTGATAGCTTAGGCTAGTTTCTAACTAGCTCTTATAACTTAAATTAACCCATTTCTATTAATTTATGCACTGCCATGTGACTCAGGGCTTGTTACATCATCTCCTACTTATGCTTCCTGTGCATCTCCTTGTGATTTTCCTCTTCTTCCCACCATCCTGTGCCTGGAAATTCCACTTGGCTATTGGTCATTCAACTTTTTATTAAACCATTCAGAGTGACAAATCTTCACAATGCACAAAAATGATTATTCCACAACAATCACCCCCCCCTTTTTTTTTCTTTTTCAATATCAGGGCTTAAACACAGGGTCTTGTAACTTATTAGGCCAGGGCACTACTACTGAGGTTCTAACCCAAACCTTTTCTCTTTTCCCCATATTGATACAGGTCTCAGGGTTTGGAATAGCTAGGATTACAGGCTTGTGACACCAGGTTCAGGTTTTGAAACATTTTAAATTTATGTCCAGCACAATCTCTGAGACAAAGATTGAATTCCCCAACTTTCAAACACTTCCATTAATTTAGAAATATTTGGTAGAAAAAAATGGGTTTCAGTTAGCATGATTCAAGCCCCATCCTTTTCGAGCGGCTTAAACAGAGAGCTGCTGTCCCTTCTCGTGCTTCTGTGCTTCTATTTTCTAGTCCTTGAGGAAACTGCTCTGTATACTTCTTCCTGAGGAGAACACGGTAAATATACTGTGAGTCAGGGAGAATGTGGAGACGCTCCGAACTGGCAATCACTGCAGAAGGAAACAGTCATCAGGAACATGAGACTCAAAAGAAACAGATGTAAGAATGACTTTTTCTAAGTTTTGTTACAGAATTTTTCCTAATTCTCCACTTTTAGGAATTAAGTAGGTGTACGGATCAGCATGGTCCAGGAAAAACACACACATACATACGTACACAATACACATATACATATACACACATACATACATATATACACAAATACACACATACATATACACACACATAAACACACATACACACATATGTACACAATACACATATACATATACACACACATATATNCACATATATACACAAATACACACATACATATACACACACATATATAAACACACATATACACAAACACACACAGACACACACACCAAGCTGACTTTTAGAAATTGAAAAAGGAGAAAGGGACGGATGTGGTGGTAAATGCCTGCCATCCCAGGAGGCCGGGTGGAAGACGGTAGGTTCGAGCTCAGCCTGGGCAACCTCACCTCAAACTAAAAAACAGAAAGGGAAAGGGAGGGGACTTTAAAAATAGTACTAGAGAAATGACATTTTATCCAAATGTGATTTCAAAGAAAATGAAATTACTTTCCTATTTTTATTTCCCATTTTTTTCATAGTTCATGGTTTACTTCTTTTTAAAAGGCAGAATTCTGGTTTCCTTGAAGATGAATTAATTTGTTATAGGACTATAAATTCTATGCTATTTATTAGTGTGTAATTGAGGTTACTTTATACAAAATCAAATAAGATCAGAAGAAAATGCCAAAGATTTTTAGAATATAACAGTAATTGGATGATGGTTTATGTATTTATTTATTTTCATAGTGATTTTATAGAAATGAGGAAAAATACAGAATACATGCCAAAGAACAAGAGCCTATTAGATGATTATTTTAAGACTGTCATTGATATATTTGTCAGAGTGAATTATGAATTATGAAAGTATACCAATCCAAACCAATATGTATCAGATAATGATAAGCATTTATAATTAACATTAGTTTTTACGTATTACATATAAAATGCTAAATTTAATTTAATTGATGTTCTTGTTTAAAATATTTCATACTATTTATGAGGAGGACACAGTCATAAAGTAAGGGGACTTGGAGCTCTTTTGAATTGTCTTTTTCACCACTAGAATTCCCTGTAGCAGAACTCATCAGTAGCTCTGAGCTTGGACTCCCTCTTCTTTATCATGCAATCTGTTTCAAAACATAATCTAATTTTGAGCTAAAAAAAAACCACCCTATTTTAGAGGGCACAAAAGATTTTAAATAAAACACCAGAAAAGAATGGTGCAAAACAGGAAAAGAATCCTCAGGAAGCTGGGCAGAAGACCTACCAGAGAAGTTTAAATAACGCCCCAGAGGGAACTCTGAAGTTGCTTACATCATTGCCTAATCCCCAGCTAATATTGCTCCCTGCGGAACCCAGGGGAAGCCTGTAACTTGTTTTCTATCCCTTGTCAGATCAAGTTCATGTGTTGTCTTGATTTTACAATTTTTAGCTTTTTCTGTTCGTGTGTGGTCACTCGATACTTGAAAAATGTCCCCACTGCCCCTGAGGCAGTAATTGCTTTGATTGAGACTGAGGTACTGCAGCCAGACTGTCTGGTCTCTAACTCTCCCTTTTCTACACTCTAGCCTGGCCTTGGGTTTGGTATCAAGCTTCTCTCTGCCTTGTTTCCCTCATTTGTAAGGTGGAATAAAAATAACGCTGACTTGTCATGGGGCTTCAGTTTGCTGGTGAATCTGAATTACTTAGTGGAGTGCCTTGAATGAGCTATAAACTTTACTTGTTATAGAAGCTATCCATACATTGCATAGACACACACTCTGGTAGGAATGAGCAAGGAATTAGTACATAGCTGTTGTGAGGCTTATCTTGTTATGTTGTATGCATAAAGGCAACATACAGTAATGGACTGCTAGGCCATCAAAGAAGAACCGAGGAGCCAAGAAAAAGGTTCCTTACTTCTTTTGAAATAGTTCCTTCCTTTGATTCCTAAAACAAAACTCACACTCTTATTTCATGGCTAGAAATATAATAGTTCAAAACACAAGGGTAAGAGAAGCAGCTGAAGGGTTAAGGGTGTCCTGCTCTTGCAGAGGATCTGACTTGGACTCCCAGCATCCACATTAGGCTGCCTGGAATTCCAGAGTTGGAGAATGTAATGGCCTTTGCAGGCACATGCACTCATGTGCTTACGGCCACACACAGACACATGGGCATACGAATAATTGAAGACAAAATTCTTGGAAAAGGACGTACTTTATAATGTTACTAACACAGTATGTTTCAGGTTGATATTAATTGTGAAAGGCATTTAGAATCTTGGAAGGAGGAGCTAAGGGAAAAGTTGTAGGATAAAGGGGAGCTGAAAGTATGGAATTTGGTGTCATCCTACCTTAGGTCTGTCCAGTTTTCTTGTATGTGATTTCTTAGAATAGTTGACTTTAGCCTTCCTGGACAAATGTTTTCCTTAGTAAGAAATATGTCTGCAAATACTTTGACAGCCTTTGCTGGTGATTGCTTGTTGTCTTTGTCTATAATTGAAGGGCAAAAGGAAATCTTGACTTGGCTAAAATTTTTCCTGTCACCAAATAAAGACCCTCTCTCCTCTCCTCAGTGCTCTCTATTGCTTTGGAGAGCACTGCAGAGGATCACTACCTCTCGTTGGATGAATCCTTCAAGGTTTTGTAGCCTGCCATTGACCTGACCCAGATCTTCATTCTTTGTCCAACCTTCTTGATAAATTGTGCCTTCTGCTTCTCCCTCTCCAGGTACCTCTAATGATTGCCTTAAAAAAAATCCCCATTTGCTCTTTAACCTCACAGCTGTAACACCACTCCATTCTGCATCTCCATCAGAAAAGGTCCAAGGTCATTCCCTTCCCACCACACACACTTGTTCCTGCCACACCCCGAGCCTTTCTGTGCACTAAAAGCTGTGTGTGCATTCTCTAAACGATTTATTTTTAATGTTCTGTTTTTAGAGCTTGTCTTTATTAGGAGTTTGAAGAAGAGTGCAGTTAAATCTCAAATACCAGTACCTGGCTTGCCATGGTCATTTGATGTACATCACTCTGTGAAGACCCTGTTGCTTCCTCAGGAAGCACGATATTCTAAGATCTTCCTTGAACATGGTTTATGGAGCTCTCTCCTTTTCTTCTCTTCAGAGATTTTTTTTAAAGGACTCCTTCTTGGTTTGAAGACCTACAGAGGGTTTCCTTCTGATTCAGAATTTTCAAGTACCTTTTCCCATAATGTCAAATTTATTTAACTATGGTTCATAGGGACAAAATTTCTAAGGAACTATGCATCTATCAAGTAAAGTTCAGTAGTGATTCCCACATCACAGGGGGTAGACCTAGACAAGTTTCTTTCCTCATTAAAACTAACATCAAGAGATGGAAATGATGACAGATTGGACTGACGATCAGACAGAAGCAAATTTAATGGTTAGATACTTCCAGTTTGGAAAGGAAAGAGTGAGGGTGCAGTAGGAGGAAAAGTGAGGCTATCATCTGGGACCTTTGAGGGAGTAGGCAGGAACCAGAAACCTCTGCAGTCCAGGCTTGAGTCTGGGACCTCTGAGGGAGTAGGCCTGAGCCAGGTCCTCTGCAGGTTCTGGCACATCCGAGTCTGGGACCTCCGAGGGAGAATATCAAAGCTTTAACATCTATGCCTCAAATACAAGGGCACCCTCATATGTAAAAGAGACACTTCTAAAGCTTAAATCATACATTAAACCACACATAAATAGTGGGAGACTTCAACACTCCACTCTCATCACTGGACAGGTCAGTCATACAAAAAAATAATTGAAATAAGGGATCTAACAGATGTTATGACTCAAATGGGCTTAACAGCCATCCAAACACAAAAGAATATACTTTCTTCTCAGCACCTCACAGAACCTTCTCAAAAACTGACCACATACTCAGTAACAAAACAAACCTCAACAGATACAAAAAAAATTGGAATAACCCACATATCTTATCAGATCACATGGCTTAAACCTAAAATTCAACAGCAATACTAATTCCATATAGCCCACAAACACATGGAAATTAAACAATGTTCACCTGAAGCATCAATGGGTCAAGGAAGAAATAAAAGGAGAAATTAAAGACTTCCTAAAATTTAATGAAAATGACCATACAACATGTCCAAATTTATGGAACAAAATGAAAGCAGTG
>LOEQ01012198.1:0-12508 GCA_001685075.1 Bramus lutescens
CAAAGGAAGCCTAGTCGCCGGAAGCGGAGCCGGAAGCCAGAGCGCGAGTGGAGGACAGTTGCTGCCTTTTTAAAGAGAGAGAGACCACGCCCCAATGGGCTGGTATCTCAGCGTCTATTGGCTGAAGGAGCAGAAGGAGCTCCCGCAACAGAAGCACACAGAGGTTCTAGTTTCCCTCTGCCTCCTGGGAGTCCCCAGTACAGGAGTTCTCTAAGAGGTGTCTAGTCTCCCCTTGAATGATGGTGCGCTTTATTGAGCATTATTTTCTGACTTGTTCTCACTGTAGCCACCCCCGCCCCTTTTCTGGAGAAAGTATTTAGCTTTAGTGACCTCTTGATAAAGAGGAGGTTTATTTTGTAAGATCAAATTATCACTTTCTGCCTTTGGCTAAGAGAAGTTTTGTCAAATCCTAACATAAAGGAAGGAAAAAGGTAAGTGCTTCTGCCTGGTAGAGTGGGCTGGGGACAAGCAGAGAGAAGCTAAAAATCCTCCAAGATAAAAAAAGGACACAGACTGGAAGCATCTGGCACCAGACAGGCCCCTGGGGAACTATCAGGATTCAACAAGGCAAATGAAGAAGCAGGTCTCTTGGAACTCAGGTTCTAGGCCCAGTTAAGCGCCCTACAGTTGGCCAGCAGGTCTCTTGGAACTCAGGTTCTAGGCCCCGTCAAGCTCCCTACAGTCAGTTAGTTGAGCTTGACAAGGTGGACAGAGCCATTCACCTTCACATGGCCAGGAAGTCCTGGGTTCATTGATGAAGTCACTCTATCCTGGGCCCTGAGGGTTCCACTCCAGGACATATCTCAGAATCCTGCCAACAGCTCTAGAGAGTTGAGGAGAGGTGAAGGCAGGATCGGGAGAAAGGCTGAAGGATAGACTTGCCATTAGGTGAGTAGAGTAGAGAGGCTTATGTTCAGAGTCAATTGGGCCTCAGAACAAGAAGGTGACATGACAGCTGTTGCACATTCAACTTTGTGAAGTTTTTGTGGAACTTGATAACTGCTGGTTTGCCCACAGAACTCTGTCCAAATGCATCAAAGTTATATTAGCAACTGTTGGGACTGCTGACCTTAAATCACAGTTTGGGCAATCCTGACTTTAGAATATGGCTTCCCCATCTGTGACTTAATCTCCCAAGGAGGATAGAGCCAAACAGACCTGTTCAGAAGGACTACATGGGTAGAAAGAAGGAGTGGGGAACAGAAGTGATGTAGGTTCCCCCTCTGTATGCTGTGAATGTTTGATTGCCATTGGTTAATGAAGAAGCTGCTTTGGCCTATAGCAGCACAGAACAGAGCTAGGCAGGAAAACTAAACTGAATGCAGGGAGAAAAAAAGGTAGAATCAGGGAGACACCATGTAGAAGGACACTGGAACCTTACCAGTAAGCCACAACCTTGTGGTGACACATAGATTGATAAAAATGTGTTAATTTAAGATATAAGAGCTAGCTAGGAGTACACCTAAGTCATTGGCCAAACATTGTTGTAACTAATATGTTTCTGTGTGATTATTCAGGTCTGGGCGGTCGGGAAACCAACATGCAGTCTCCACTTGCACAGAAGAGAGCAAGGGAGTAGACAGGAAGGATGAACGACAGCTAAGAAGGTGGTGGGAAAAATGAGCATCCACTGCAGAAACAGGTCCAAGACTCCTGCTCAGAACAGGTAGGGCCCACACCCCTCTGCCTGCTCTCTGCTGTGCAAAGGGCAAGTTTATAGGATGCATTTTGGCCCCCTTCTGTCCTGGTCTTTCTTCAGAAGCTCCTCTTCCTCCCTGCTGGGGCCTTCAGCATCACTGGAAGTCCTGGGTCTATGTCCCTTCACAGCTGTCTTGATTGGTTGGCTTGCCCAAGCACGAGAAGGGAAAGGCTCTGATTATGGAACTCTTAGTGGGGGAGGGGGTGTTTAGGCAAATGGCTTAGGAAGGGAAAGGATTAAGTCTTCTGTTCAAATTCTCGCGGATGTTTTCTAAGAATTAAATTAATGACTAAGGCAAACTGTGCATTCTGGCTAAGGAACAAGCTGAGCATTAGGATTCTCACCACAGCCCTGCCGCTGACTGCGGCACCTGAAACAGGTTATTAGTCCAGGACTCCTTTCTGTGACAAAGGGGCTCTGAAGGATTCAGTCTAGATGGTTCCTCTCAGCTTTAGTCTATCAGTCAGCATTCTCCACGGGAACGGAACAGATGAAATAAATATGCATCCAAAAGGGGTTTTCCTACATTGGCTTATGTGATATGGGTTGGGTAGTCCAAGAACAGATATCAGGACCCTGGAGAGGCTGGGAACCCAGTAGTTGCTCAGTTCATGACATTAGATGCCTCAGAAGTCCCAGCTGGGTACCGAGGTACTGAAGGCCTGGAGGAGCCCTGGAGGCCCATTTGCCTTCAGTGGAAGTCAGGGCTTCTATTACTGGGATAAAACATTGACCAAATGCAACTCGGGGAGGAAAGATTTATTCTTTTGCCTACAGCTCCCACATCATAGTCCATCTCTGATGGAAGTCAGGGCAGGAACTCAAGCAGGGACCTAAAGGCAGGAACTGAAGCAGAGGCCATGGAAGAGTGCTCCTTACTGACTTACTCCTCCTGGATTTCTTGTTTTTCTTTCTTCTGCACCCAGGACCACCCGCTCAGGGGTAGCAGCACCCACAGCATGCTAAGCCCACTCACATCAACCATTAAGCAAGAAAATGTTCCACAGATTTGCCTGCAGGTGATCTGATGGTGGCATTTTCTCAGTTGCTGTTTCTCTTCCCAGCTAACTCTAGCTTGTGTCAAGTTGGCACAAACTGGGACATTTTCAGTGCGTGTTGGAGGGCTGAAGAAACTGGCTTCTGCAGTAGATGAACTTACCATCAAGGAGTGAAGACAAGCAGGCAAAGGTAGCACTGCCTTCCCCTCTTTGTATCTGGGCCATCATGGGAAGGGGCTGCTCACCAAAGAAAAGGATCTTCCCACCTCAGATAATCCTCCCCAAAAGTACCCCTTTTGGAAGACGTAAACCACGGTTCACTTGACCTTCTTTACAGCCATTATTGCCGCAGCTGTGAAGGAACACAGAGCCAGGACTTCCGGTGACAAATGTTACCTAAAGCTAGAAACAGGAAATATACAGACGCCTCTGCTTTCAAAGCTGGGAAAACCAGGAACTCAGGCTCTCTCCCTCCCTCCCTCCCTTTCTCCCTCCNTATGTTTTTTTTTTAATTTTAGCCCTTTGTTATTTTTATGTGGCTCCATCATTTTTATAATCATTTTCACTTACTTTTGTGTGTGGGGGGGGAGTGTATTGTGTAGGTGTAGTGTGTGTGTGTGTGTGTGTGTGTGTATACAGGTATGTGTGTGCCATGGACAGCCCTGGGTGTGGTCCTCGCTTTCCTCCTTGTCTGGGGACAGGCTGCCTTTGTTGTTTGCTGCTGAGCATCCAGGCTAACTGGCCTGCAAGCTTCCGGGGATTTCCCTGCCCTTCCTTCTGTATCGCAGCAGGAGTGCTGGTTAAAGACAGGCGCTGCCGCATCTGGCTTTACATGGGCTCTGGGGAGCGAAACTTGGGTCCTCATACTTATGTAGCAAGTGCACGGCCCACTGAGCCATGCCCCCAGCCCACAACTATTCTCTCGCACCCATTTCCCGCATGGCAGGATACATGAATGATTGTGTCCTCTGCCTCCTGTCTGCCCCCTTTAGAAGCTCCCGCTAAAAGGTATCCCGTTCAACAGCCTCACTTAAGAGATCTGATGGACTAGACCAGTCCTACACTCCTTCCTGGGTCAAACTCAGTGGACAGGGAATGCAACACACTGGGGGTTATTCCACGAGATGGCTGATCTGTAGAAATGAAAAAGTTAGAGAAAGGATTCTGGACAGATGGGGTAGATCCCACAAACAGAATGGCTTACACCCATGGTACGGATGAGAAACTGAGACTCAGACTGTGTGAGCCAATCATTGACATTCAGACTAGGAAGCCATGGAGCCTGAACTTGAAGCCGCATTCACCTTTCCCTAAAACGCACTTTCAGCTGGTTGTGGTGGTGCAAATGGGTGGGTTACACTGAAGAAGTAGAGGCAGGAGGATCAGGAGTTTGAGACTAGCCTGAACATTTTAACCACTGCACCCTATTAGCCACACTGTCCCAGCATCCCCAGGGGCCGCTTTATTCTGCCTCTGAATTAGGGTAAGGGGAGCTTGTCATCCAGGTTTACAAACTGGAGTTGCAGGGAGCTTAACAATACACTGGAGACCTCTGGCCCCCAAGGGGCTTGCTGCTCAATACACTGGAGACCTCTGGCCCCCAAGGGGCTTGCTGCTCAATACACTAGAGAACTCTGGCCCCCAAGGGGCTTGCTGCTCACTACACTGGAGACTCTGGCCCCCAAGGGGCTTGCTGTTCTTTCTCTGTCTTCTCCTGGGTGGAAGGTGTTCGGGAGCCTCCAGCATCAACATTTACCCTGCCCAGGAGGGCTCACAGTGTGTAGGATAGCTGAGGCTCACCACTCAAAAAAGCCACCATTTGTGAGCTGTCTACAAGTGGTTTGTTTTATTAATAGTTAAAATATGGATATTCACAAATGTTTTCTTTTTCAAATGATAAAGCAGAGAAAATCCAAGGTTACCTCAAAACAACACCCATTGTATCTACTTGCTGGTTTTATGCAATTTTTGAGAGGGTGGAAGGGGGCAGATGAGAAAGGATGTTTCACAATCCTCATATCGAGTTCCATTCCACAAGGTGAAGATAGAAGAGTTCTTAAAGCCGAAGCTACTTAAGGAAAGTATTCAGTAGTCACTCACACACTAGTGCAACTTTTTAGGATATCCTTGTTCAAGAATAGAACATTCTGGAGAACTCAGATGAATGGGGACATTTCTGAATTCTGACAATAAAAACTTCTGAAGCCCTAAAAAAGAAAAAAAAATCAAACTTTAAAGTGAAGCTTTAAATAGAGTTGAGAGCTTCAAGCTAATGGCTAATTGTATGCAAAATAACTTCCACACTAGCAAGCTGCATCCAAAATGAGTGACAATGTAGGCAGCTGGATTTTTTTTCCCATTGTGGCAAAGTGGAGCTCTATTCTCTCAGCACTTTCTGCCTCCTGGATATGCTTAATGTAGACGAGTATGGGAGAATGAGAGCAGCGTTCATTATTCGCCTTAGCCAAGGGCAGAAGACCCAATTGTCCACTGGTGGAAAAGGAGCAATCACAATGCGTTTGATGCATCTCCATTGTCTATTGGTCACTGGCTATGACAGTGTGCTGTGTATAATGGAGCGTTAATCCACCTCTAAAAGATGTTCAGACGTGGGAGCACTAGCTGACATGATCCAGCCACGCAGAGACAATATTGTATGTGTCCTGGCTAGATCTACTGTTCGTTTGTTGGTTGGTCCACTTGACATTGCCAGGGTCATCTGGGAAGAGTAGCCTCGGCTGAGACAATATCTCCATCAGATTGCTTGTGGAAGGAGAGGGCAGTACTTAGTCTCAGAATCAAATTCTAGGAACATCTAGGAGTCAAAAGTGACAGGGAACCTTCTCCTCATGTAATAAAGAATAAAGACAAGTCTACATGGGCTTTATTTTTATTAAGGCATTACAAAATTAAAAACTGAGAAGTTACAGTTAAAAACACGATTTTCCTTTTTTTTTAAATTTAAGCAAACATTTTTATTCAACTACACAGGCCGTCACTTTCTAAGGCATGACTCAAGAGAGCAGCCTTGGACGTGAGGAGGATAAGTGTATTATATTTCAGAAATAAAGGGTTTACAGATTGGGGATTTGGTAGGCAAACAGGCGGGGTTACAGGAGAAGAACAGTAGCATAAGAAGTTATTCATAACAACCTCTGCAGTCAGAGGCCGCTTGTTCATTCCTGGCTAACCAGACCTGAAATAATCACACATAAACTGTATTAGTTAAAACACTGCTTGGCCAATTGCTTAAGCATATTGTTAATCAGCTCTTATATCTTAAATTAACCCATTTCTATTATTTTATATTTTACCACAAGGTTCGTGGTTTACCAGTAAGTCTCTGGGTGTCTGCCTCCTCAGATGGGTTACCTGGCGTCTCTTTGACTCCACCTACTCTCTCCTCCTTTTTCTGCTTGGAATGCCCACCTTGTCCTATTCTGCACTGCAATAGGCCCAAAGCAGCTTCTTTATTAACCAATAGTATTAAAACATATTCATAGCATACAGAAGGGAATCCCACATCACCTCCCCTTTTCTATCTAAATAAAACCACAGTTTCCAATGATGTGCACAAATAATTCAGTGGCATCATAGGGAATGTTGTAAACAACAGGCAGGATTGGTCAGCACGAAGGCCCTTCCTGCTGCTGGGAGGGAATGCCAGCTCATGCTCTTTAGAAACTACATCTCAGCAATTGCAAGGGGAAGGGTTGGGAGCTTAATAGGTTTTCTTTCTGCATACATCCATTAAAAAGGGAGAGAGATGAAGAATGAATTCGAGACTTGGACTCCTCTGAAGAGAGACAGACCAAAGCTCTTAGGGATGTTGAGATGAGAGATAGGTGGACAAGGTGGCACACCCCCAGAATCACAGCACATGGGAGGTAGAAGCAGGAAGATCAGGGGTTCGAGGTCATCCTTGGCTACATGGAACCCCACCTCAACAAACCAAACCAAACCCCAACAAAACACCCGAAATAAACAAATACATTTTTTTTTAAAGGAAAACCATCTTAGAGGCCAGGACAAATCTTACCAGGAGAAAAAGCTGAAAATCTGTTCTGCTTCTCCTTGGCCAAAATCGAAATAGCTTTACTTAAATTTTGTGAGGCCTCGCCTCTTCCCACCCCAATTGCTGCATACAGAGTGTGTGAGGGGATTAAGATGGATGCACATGGCGTGCTGGCCCAGGGACAAGGACAATGCTCTTGGGCATGGGCCCAGCTATCTGCAGAACATACACAGGATTGTGTACATAGCTGACCATGCCACCAGCTGTCATACCCAAGGCCACCTGTGGAAACCATCACCCAGATATCTACAGCAAAACCACCCTGGCCAGCCAGTCATCCTTCTTGAAGCTGTAGCCCGGTAGCACTGGGAGAGGCTACTGCTGTCCAGGCTGAGTCACTCACTGGCCCTGCCCACTCTGAGCACCAGGATCCTTCAGCAGTAGTTAGATGGCTCTTCCCTACTCCTGATTCCACAGTGAAAGTACTGGGAAGTGTTCTTTAATTTACATTTCAGAAGATAAGACCAAGGTTAATTAAGAATCGCTGGATATTATATTATGCAATGAGAACTGCCTAAGATTTATTGTGGGGCTCTGGGCAGCTGCAGCTGGATTCTCTTGTTGAGTTCCGAGCCCTTCAGACTAAGGAACTGACGGATGTGTTGATTGTATCTCACCCGTGACTGGCTGAGCTGTGTCTCCCACCTAATTCCTCTGCTCATCCCGATGTGGGTTCAGATAATTTCTCCTTTTATCCCGGCTCTTGTCATTAATTGCGCAGAATGCTCTGCCTCTACATCTGTAATTTCTCAAAGTTCAGATTTTAAATAAGCAAGGCCACACCAACTGCTATCTAGGGAGGCCAGCCCCTCCGATGTGTTCTGCAGAATTTCTAGTGCCGGTTATTTATACCCCCAAATGGCTCCTTTCTCTGTTTGTAACACCGAGTCTGTTCCATCTTCAGATCAGCTCCCCTCCGCTCTGTCAGCTCCTCAGTGGGCTGGGGTGGAAACGGTCTCCTTCCTGTGGCAAGAATTTACTTCCACAGTAAAATACAACTTCTTTGGAAGGTAATTTGGGTTGGAGCTCATTTCCTGACCAGTCCCGCTTAGCATCCCCCTTGGGCTTGACCAGTGTTTGCACTCCCTCCCAAGGCACTTCACACGCATGGACGAGGGCAAGAAAGATGGAGAGGACTGTGCCGTCTTGGAAGGGTGAGTTTCACCACTCGGAAGTGCCCACTAAGGAGGCAGGTGGGGTTAAGCTCCAGTCTAAAGGATTAAAGGCTTCATCCGGGCCCACAGGCAACCCAGCCACACCACGTGCTGGGAAAGCTGAGTCGCCAGAAAGGGTCTCTTACAAGTGTACACACTCGGCAGGCTGCCAGGCACATTCCGGAAACAGATGCTGTGGGCTGAGGAAAACCGAGTTTCAAAAGAGCCCACGGAACAGTTCACAGGACTATTTATGGAGCGATAACGGCGGCGTGACAAGGGCTACTCGGGTGGCTCAGTGGACGAAGATGCTTGCTCCCAAGCCCGATGACCTGAAACCCACGTGATGAAAGGAGAGAACCAGCTCCACAGAGTTGTCCTCTGACCCCTACGTGTATGCCATGGTGCTCCCCCTCCCCTGACACACATTATACATGTACATATTTGCAAAATTTGAAAAAACAAACAAGCAGAGAAGAGCTAGCAGCGCTCACTGTGTAAAGCACTTGCTGCCCAAGCATTGAATCTGGGTTTCCAACACCTACGTGGACAGCTGGGAGCAGCTGTATAGGTTTTCAGTCTCAACACTGGAGGGCGGGGGTGCTGATCTCTATATACACATGCACAGGCAAGTATACCTAATCACACACACGTATGCACATACATGCACACACACATGTACACCACCCTCTTTCTCCCACACACCACACAGCTCACACACATGCATGCATACACATAACCACGCACATACCCCTACACACATCTGCACACGCACACCACCCTCTCTCTCCACACATCCCCATACCATACAGCTCACACACATGCACCCCACCCTATCTCCCAACACCCCACCACACATCACACACACCCCTGCACATACACACACATGCACACATGAACACACAATTACATGCATACATACATCCTCATCACACATGTCTCTCTCTCTCTCTCTCTCTCTCACACACACACACACACACAACACACCAAAACAAAGCATCTAAGCCTCTGCTTCTTGCTGATTCTCCACTGGGAAATACTCCATTTTCTGAACCTCACTCTTCCCCTTTCCTGTCACTTGGTTTCTAAGATTTAAGAGCTGCATTTTCCGTGTGGTACTTGGAGGGAGAAGGCTTAGCTAATGCAACAAACACCACGGACCACACAGCCAGTCAGAGGCACCTGAGACTCCTTCATCCGTATCCACACCCATTCCTCCAGTCCTATTACAGGCAGTCACGGGGAAGGTGGCAGGAGCCATCTTGTCAGACCCATGGATACCACAGGGTTGGCTTCAGTGTCTGCTGGGGTTGTATGCTCTGGAATTCTCAGCACCTCCGGGTGATGGTGCCTTGCTCTGATGGATGCTCTCTTTTCGTGTGTGTGGCGTGGTGCTGAGCAGAGTAAAACAATCTTCAGCTCACTCCACTCACTGCCTTTGTTCCCACCTTCACCGTTCAGGCTCAGCAGGGAATGTGGGAGCTGACGGCTTTGAACATCTACTACTCATACATACGATGTGATTCTAGGCACGGAGAATACAGTGGTGATCAAACGCAAACCCCAGGGACGGAGAGATGACCCTGCAGTGGAGAGCACTGGCTGCCCTCCTAAGGGACCTCTGTTCAATTCCCAACACCCACAGACAGACTCACAACCATCTGTAAATCTGGTTCGAGATGATCCAATACCTCTTTCTGGCCTCCCAGAAGGTACACATGTGATGCACAGACATACGTGCAGGCAAAGCACCAAACCCCGAAGTCTCTGCTCATAGGGAATGTACATTCTATGAGGAGTGAGCGCTAGAGAGATGGTAAGCGATATGGGTAAGATGTGTGACCTGTTGGATGAGAGAGGTTGAAGAGAAACAGGAAGGGTTAAGAGGTGGAGGTAGGGGTGATTTGCCAAAAAGCTCTGGCAGGAAAACCTTTTGATTAAGATGTGAAGGAGCTGGGGGGTGGTGGTGCACACCTTTAATCCCAACACTTGGGAGGCAGAGGCAGGCGGATCTCTGTGAGTTCAAAGCCAACTTGGTCTGCAGAGCTAGTTCCAGGACAGCCAGGGCTGTTACACAGAGAAACCCTGTCTCAAAAACAAACAAACAATAACAACAAAAAGATGTGAATGAGCGGGTTCAGGGGTAAAGGCACCTGCAGCCTATCCAGAAGATGGGACCCACACAGTAGAATAAGTATTTATTTGTTAGGCTAACCTGGTCTAATACTTACTAAGCCATATTAAGTGTATTATATATAGTTGTCTATAGTGGTATATCATTTGTAATTTGATAAACAAATCTTGCCTGAAGACCAGAGACAAAGCTAAAGTCACTAGAGGTCAGGTAATGGTGACATACACCTTTAATTTCAGGATTTGGGAGACAGAGGCAGATGGATCTCTGTGAATTCAAGGTCACCCTGGGCTACGTAAGATCAATGCAGAAATAAATCCAGGCGACGGTGGTTCATACCTTTAATCCTAGTACTAAGGAGCCATGCCTTTAATCCCAGCACTAGAGGGAATATAAAATAAGAGGAGAGACAGACTTAGTCGTCTTAGTTGGCCGTCGTCCATCCTTGGTAAAGGCGAGACTTCTCTAATAGCTTGGCTGCTTTACTTTTCTGGTTTTCAGGTTGAACCCTAATTTCTGTCTCTGGGTTTTTATTGTTTTGTGCTACAGTTATCAGCTGCTGCAGGAAAAAAGGCTCCCTACCATTTAGTGGATGTACAATGATGAAGCTTTATGATCGCACAGTGGTTGTAAGTCAGGAATCCAAGCATGGCTTGGCTGGGTCCCTTCAGTTCAGAGCATCCCACACAAAGTAGACAGGAAACCACTGGCCAGGGCTGTTGTTACCATAGGTTCAGGTGAAAGAGGGTCCACACTCAAGCTCAGGTGGTTTGTGGTCATCACTGGACACTTCCTTGCCCCTCTCCACAGAGCCAATCACACAGAGACACCAGCCAGAGTGAGTGAGACAGAAGCCCCAATCTTTTTGTAATTTAACCTTACAGAAGCACACGGCATGATTTTCACCACATTTTGGTCAAAGGAAGCAGCTAAGTCCAGCAAACTACAGGGAGTGGATGGCAGATGGGTGGAATCAAGGAAGACTGAGGCCATCTTGAAAGTTGCAGGTCATCCCATGAGCAGGGCAAGGGTATGTGTATCCTTTAGTGGGCACCTGGGATACTGTCCCAAGTTTTCCTGGTAGCAAGCAGCCAGAGAGGTCCTAATAAAGTTTCGGGGAGAGAACATCACTCTTCTCTGCAAGTCCTACATCACCTCAAATGGCAACGCCCACGGTTCATGAGCTGGCTTCTCTTCTCCTTCCTCTTATTCTACCATCGTTTTGCCTTGTGCTGCTGCAGCCGAGGGGTCCCCTTGCTTTCCCTTGGACCTACCAATCCTACCCCTGACCACACTCCTCCCACCTGGCCCTCTTCCCTCCCTTCACTAGGTCTTTACTAGGCCATTGCCTCGGTGGGGCCTCTTGTGATCACGCCCACTTAGGAATCGCTGTCTTCAGCCCCTCTCATTCCACTCTAGTTTCCTCCTACCACTCAGCACTTCATATGTGTACATCCTTTCTGTTTTCTCGGCCATCTCATTGGCTAGAAGAAAGGATCCATAGAGCAGACACTTCTGTCTCCTTTGCTTCCTGCTGTATTCCTGATTCCTGGGACTTATTGCTGTCAAAAACAAGCAAATGAACAAATGGCATTTGGATATACTTAAAGGCAGAGTCATCTCTCACAGAGGATGAATATTTCCATCTCATCAGTTTATTATATCTTAGGCCCAGACCATTTACAAACAGAGTTCTTTTTATTATATTCTGCTTTATATTTTTCAGATAAACTCTCCTTATGTAGTGCAGTCTGACCTAGTACTTGAGAGTTCCCTTTCTACACCTCTTGAATGCCAGAGTTACAGGAATGAATCACCACGTGGACTCCCTTTAGTGTATGTTCAGTATATATGTGCGTGTGTATGCATGCGTGTGTGTTTGTGTGTGTGTGTACATGCGCATGTGCACACATGCGCTTATAAGCCACAGGCTTCCTTTGTTGCCCTCCATCTTATTTTTGAGGCAGGGTCTCTCATTAAGCCTAGAGCTCACCAACTCTGCTGGACTGGATGGCCACTGAGCTCCAGAGATCTCTTTTTCTATTCATTCAGCACTGAGCTTACAGATGAGCACCACTGTGCCTGGCTTCTTTACATAAACTCAGGTAGGTCATCATGTGCAGGAAGCAAATATTTAACCTGCTGAACCACCATACCCTAGCCCATGGCCTCCCTTAATTGTAACATGAATAGTAAAAACCCAGAGATAGATTTTGGGGTTCAACCTGAAGATCAGAAAAGCAAAGTAACCAGGCCACTACAGAGCTCTTACCTCTATGAAACCTTCAGACTGAAGAGAGTAAATTACTGTCTCATTGCACTTTACATTCCTCTCTAGTGCTGAGATTAAAGGCATGCACAACCACAGCTCAGCCTCCATGGATAACTAGTGTAGTTGCTGGGATTAAAGGTGTGTGCCACCACTGCCTGGCCTGTATGGCTGACTAG
>LOEQ01012200.1:7520-31669 GCA_001685075.1 Bramus lutescens
GCTGCTCCCAGGGCCGGCTGCCTGCTGCCACATGCCCCACTACTGCCATTTGGGACCTATAGCATTTCTGCTGCCTACTGCCACCGGGATCGTGCAACATTTTTAAAAAATCATAAAACTAATCACTAAGAACACTGAGTTCAGGGACCTGTGTGTTTTTCTCTATAATTTTTAGAAAAGGACTGAGCATTAGAATATAGAAGTTTTAAATTTTGATGCAATATATATGTACATACTTTATAAAATCCGGTTGAACTGTGGCTTATGTTTCTGAGTTCACTTTTCTGATTTTTTTTCTGTACTTTTAAAAGCTTTACTTACTTATAAGTGTTATTTTGTGACAAATTGGAGACCCTGCATCCAAACAACTTCTTCCCCAGTGCTTCATACAATCTAAAATATTCACACACAAAAACACGTCTATCTGGGACTCTGTGAATTGGCTGGTAAAGCATCTCTCCAGGAAAGAGGAGAGCCCTGGTGTGTGCAGTGTTTTTTCATGGTTCCAATGTGTCTAACCTGCTGCCCCTGAGGCTGTATGCAGTGTAGGGCAGATGTGAATGCAGCTCACGACAAGTTTGGAAACAGGCTTAAAATAACACAGGATGCATTTATGTGTATGATTTGGCTTTTGTAACTCAGTTGTGAGGTTCTCAAATGCAAAGACTTGAACCTGTGACAGACAAGCCTTTGCATACAGGTTCAAAAGGATAGACATGAAAGACTATGGCTGGCTTTAACCTAACATGTATAATCAGCTCTCATCAAGGTCATGCTCAGAAAGCCCTTTTCTGTGCCAATGAGTTCAAATGTGTCCCCTACATTGTTATCCTATCAGATTAAGCATCTCAAGTGGAAGTCCTTGACCCATTTGGAATTGAGTTTGTGTGCTGATAGATAAGGATCAAGCATAATTCTTTTACCAGCAGCTTTCCAGTTTTGCCAGCACTGTTTGTTGAAGATGCTTTTTCTCAGTGTGTGTTGTGGGTCTCTTTTTCAAAAATCAGATGGCTCTATAGAAGTGTGGGTTTATTTGTGGGTCCTCAGTTCTGTTTCATTGACCTCAGGTCTATTTTGACGGCAGTACCATGCCCTTTTTATTGATGTAAACTATATACTAGAACTTGAAATTTGGGGTGAGTGGTGTTGCCTCTAGCAATTTTTATTTTATTGTTCAGGATCATTTTGGCTATCCTGGCTTGTTTATATTTCCAATGAAATTTAAAAGGTTTTCCCAATTTATGTAAATAAATTGCAATAAAATTTTCATCAGCATTGCATTAAATCTGTAGATTGTTTTTCGTAGAATGGTCCTTTTCACCACTTAAATCCCACCAATTCAAGCACATGGAAGGAAGGTCTGTCTGTGTTCTGGTATCTTCTCCAATTTTTTTTTCTGGGGTCTTAAAATTTTCATTATGTAAATCTTTCACTTCCTTGGTTAGATTTATTCCAAGTTTCTTCTGAGGCGCTTGTGAATGATACTGTTTCCTTGATGTCTTTCTCAGTGTGTTCATTATTTGTATAAAGAAACTTACTGGGTTTTTTTAATGTGCTAATTTTGTATCCCACTGTTTGCTGGATGTGTTTATCTGTTGCAGGAGCTTTCAGGTGGAGCCCTTAGGGTCTTTTATGTAAAGAATCATATCATTCACAAGTAAAGATACTTCAAATACTTACTTTACTGTTTTTTATCCTTTTTTATCTCTTTTACTTGTCTCATCAGCTCTGTTAAAGCATGCCATTATCCAGGCTATTCTGAAAGCTTGTGGGGGCCCCTGCAAGATCTATGACTGGCAGGGAAATAAACCTCACGAGACAAGAAGTAAAACTTGGTTCAACAAGATCTAGCTGATGCTCTGTCAAACTTCTGGAGTCTGACCCCAGGCTGGTTTAATTTAGACATATTTAAATGCAGTACAATTTAGGAGGAAAGTTTCCTGGTAGCAATCATTCCAATCCCATATGCACAATAAAGCTTAAGGCATGACTATATCAAAACGTTTTTGCAATGTATATGTGACCATGAAGATGGGTTCTATAGCTCAAGGGATCTTAACACAGTATGATCTGATGTGTTCTCTGACTAAGAAACCATGAAGGTGAGCAGGCTTTAAAGGACATGTGACATCTCCGCTAAAGATGCATTCTATTGACCAAGAAACAAAGCCAACCGTCTAGGGAGAGGGAATCTGGGTTTATCATTCTCCAAGATTTGGGTAGAAGTCTGACTCTCCAGACAGCAAAGGTCATCAGATCGTTAAAAACATCCACTCCCAGCCTTCTGGGTGGAGAGCAGACATTCAATGTCCTCCCTTGAGGGGACAGCCATACCTAATTAACAGCCCTGCTTTCTCCCATGCTTATCTGTAAGCATTCTGTGCCTTCTAGGCTAAAGCAGGAGGATCACTATATAAAGGTTTGCTTAGGCTACAGAGCAAGTTCAAGACCCTCTGGCCAATTTAGTGAGACCCCTGCTTAAAATAAGCAGAAACAAACAGAAAAGATATAAAAGACCTGAGCAGGGCTGGGAAGATGGCTCAGTTGGTAATGTGCTTGCTGCTCCAACATAAGGCCTGAATATGAATTATGTCCCCAGTGCCCACATAAAGAACTCAGCATTACAGGCAGCACATGCCTATAATCCCAGTGCTGGGAAGGAGAGACAAAATGATGCCAAGGTTTTGATAACTAGGCCATCTGACCAATCATTATACAGGATCATTGGGAGAACCTGTATCAAACATTAGAATAGAAAGCAATAAAGGAAGACACTGCTGTCAACCTCTGGACTTCACATGTAAACACACACAGCAAAAACATCTTCAAAGGAGGCTGAGAATAAAGCTTACATGTGTAAGGCACTGGCTTCAAGTCACCAATACCCTACACACAACCGTAATAATTTTAAAATAATAGACTAAAATGTAACAATACAATAAAACAGCTCTTACGAGCCAGTGCAGTCGACTACGTCCTTTCCATATTCTGATTCCTCACCCAACAACACTTAATGGCCAGCACTATATGAACTGAAAACATGCATATATGCACACACGTGCACACACACACACACACACACACACACACTTAAATTCTAGGGCATCAATGCATGTGGTAGCATCACCTGGCTATCATATTGTTTGGTGTGATTCGCTCCTCATCGAAGACTTCCTTCCATGCATGGTATCTGTTCTGTCTACTTAATCCAGAAGGCTGGCTTTTATCCTCAGTCTCATGACCTATGTAACTGTTCAGCATGTCTTTCACCCCTGAATTCTGCAAAAGTCCAGGCCTAGGCGCTTCTCGGACTCCCATAGAAATCAATGCATGAGAACAGATACTTCAAAATGAAATGGGTTAAAGGCATGCTCTTTCTCACATTAGATTGTTGCAATCAATTCCGCACTAACTGAAGCCTGTCCATTCTACACAGAAATAAATACAGATAGTTTGGGCATTCTTTTAAATTTTTCTTATTTGTTTGTTGGTTGATTTTATGTGTATGGCTATTTTGTTTGCATTCATATATGTATGTATGTGCACTATGTGTGTGCCTGTGGAGGTCAGAAGAAGGTATTGGATCACATGGAACTGAAGTAATGGATAGTTGTGAACTACTGTGTGTGTACTGGGAACCAAACCCAGATTTTCTACAAGAACATTAAGTATTCTCAACCATTAAGTCATGGCTTTAGCCCCTTTTCAGTATTTTTACAGAAGCATCTGCTGAGGTAGGATTTGCTGTGTGTGTGTGTGTGTGTGTGTGTGTGTGTGTGTGACACACACACACACTGAGTAAGCTAAGTAGACCAAAAGAGATAAATCTTATTCTTCTCAGAGAAAAGTTACTAAACCTTTCTGTGGTGGAGCTGACAGATAACCCCAACACTTGCGCACACTGCACACCCCCAGTGAGTGGATCCTGGTGGGAGTCTCATGGTAAGTAGTTTATGCCCAAAACAAGAAGTGTTTGTAACTAGAGCTTACAGAACAGCAGCTCTGCAAAGGAGATGAGCTTTCTTGACCTAAGCATTCGGGAAACAGAATCATAGCTCATAATATGAGGCTGTCTGCAGTAATTCTAAGGATCAATACATGTTCTGCAAACTCACTGCTTAGCATGTTAGTTTCTACTCGTTTCATGTATCATTTGGGGAGTAGTATGTGGAGGAAGTGGATAATGACCTTTTTCTTTAATATATCTCACAAGGCAGTGTACATGGAAGGCATCTATGGAAAAACTGGAAGGGAAAGCAAATAGGTAACTTATGAAGGACTATGACCTTAGTGTGGCTCACACACATCGCCCCACCTACTCTTTCATTCTCTTCTTCTCATCGACTGACCTGTCCACCAGCCTTATCCCACTTAGGATGAGTTTCTCGTATCAACCATACATACTGGATGATTCATACTTTATTGTTTCAAAACATGTAGGAAAACAATTAGTAATGTGATGCTGGTAGAAAGCCATATAGACCAATGGATGTTGAAAAAAATATCAGAAGGAAAAGTCTCACATGTAGAATGCATTGATCTTCAACAAAGGCAGCAATATCATTTAATGTGTAAAGAACAATCTCTTCCACAAGTAATAGTGAACAAACTAATTATGGAGGAGGGATCTTCTTTCTCTACCACAAATAATATTAGGAAAACTAGGCATACACATGAGATAGAATGAAGCTCGATGTGTATACTGTACATGAAAGTCAACTGAAAACAAGTTGAAAACCCAAGCATAAGACTTAAAACTATGAAAATCCTAGAAGAAAATTGGAAATCTTGGTGACAATTTTGTCAATGATTTCTTGATATGAAAGTAGAAGCAAAAGAAATAAGAGCAAAAACCATATAAGTGGCAACCCACCAAATGTAATATCTTTGTATGTCAAATAACACTATTAACATCTTTTTTGATAAAAATAAAACCTTTAGAATGAGAGAAAACATGCGCCAGTCAGAAACTTGATCAGGGTTAATACTGAGAGTATATAATGCATTTAAGCTCAACAACAAATCAAATGTGAGTAGATAATTAAATATATTACTTTTTCAAAGGCGATCCAAAAATTGCCAACAAATATATTCTACTATCTGACATCACAAATAATTGGAGAAATACAAACCAAAGCTGCAAGTTACTTACCAACTCTCTCTCATTAGAAACACTAAAATATGTGAATCTACGGGTAGAGGCAACCTAAAACCCTGTGCACAAGCCTAAAATAAGATAATGAGTATGGAAACGAGAGTGAAGAATCTTCAAACCAATAAAACTACAACTGCTATATGGTCCTGAAAAAAACATTTCTGCACATTCGTTTTTAAAAACTAAAAGCAGAATCACAAAGAAATATTTGCACAGTGCATTGATAGCATTATAATTCACAATGGCCACCAAACAGAAGGAACACAACACCCACTAAGAAATAGGCAAATAAACAAAACACTGTGCTATGTACAGATAGTGAAAAAATATTCAGTCTTCCAGAAAGGGTACACATGAAATGATCCTTGATGGTAATGTGCTAAGTGAAGCAAGCCAATCAGAAAACGAAGACAGCAGGATCCCACTTATTTATAGGAGATATCTGAATTTGTCCACTTCAGGGAAATAATGAGTAAAATGGCAGTTATGAGTGTCTATTAAAAGAGGAACTTTTGTTTAACGAATACAGAACTTCAGATTTGCAAGATAAAAGCTTTCTGGCAATCTTAATTTCACAGTAAATATACTTAACACCAAAAATGAAAACTTAAAAGAGTTAATGTGGTAAGTTTTGTTATGACTTTTTAACCACAATTAATTAATCCACAAAATATGCATGAAAAAGTGCAGAGGTAAGTAGGAATGGTCTCCAGACAGGCCATGGGCAGCACAAGACCAGACAGAGACACTATGAGCCTGAAAGAGTTAAGAACGTCTCGAGTATCCCTAAAGGATTTGTTGTTGTGAGGGGAAGAAATTTCTCCAGTTTTCTAGTTTCGCCTCTGGCGAGCCCCAAGCCTTGTTTGGCGGCTTTGGGGAGAATCCAATACTACTTTGTGGGGCTTCACATATTTACAGTGCTCTCATCTATCTGGCAAGTGTTCCCTGTGGCTGTACAGCCACTATCCCAGCCCTGGAGACAAGTTGAGACAAGGTCCAGACATCACAAAGAGATATTAGGGATTAGAGAGTCCCCGAGAACTTCGTGAAATACATCCCTAGCTAAGACATAAGACTGGTCACCTGTGGTGATGCACAGATTAATAGAAATGGCTTAGTTTAAGATATAAGAGCTATCCAGAAATGTGCTTAAGGTATTTGCCAAACAGTATCGCAATTAANTTTGTGGGGCTTCACATATTTACAGTGCTCTCATCTATCTGGCAAGTGTTCCCTGTGGCTGTACAGCCACTATCCCAGCCCTGGAGACAAGTTGAGACAAGGTCCAGACATCACAAAGAGATATTAGGGATTAGAGAGTCCCCGAGAACTTCGTGAAATACATCCCTAGCTAAGACATAAGACTGGTCACCTGTGGTGATGCACAGATTAATAGAAATGGCTTAGTTTAAGATATAAGAGCTATCCAGAAATGTGCTTAAGGTATTTGCCAAACAGTATCGCAATTAANAAAAAAAAAAAGATTGGTAACCTAAACAGCTGAGGGACAAAGCAAAGGTACCACACCAATATTAAAGTGATGAACATCTTGAAATTCCCAGATGCCCTCCCATCCCTCCAAATCCAAGTCTGAATGAACAAGAGTTGCTGTGTCTGTAAACTTCTCTGGATGCACAAGAAGAAATTCCCCATGGGAACAGGACTTGCGCGAGCTATTTCAGAGTTGCGCTGCTTCACTGTAGAATACCGTGAAGTTTACAACCGAGGCCACTGGGCGCCCTGAAGACCTTGCTGTGGAAGTGAGTCCTGTCTCCCTCCTAGTGCTGCCTTTCATCTTCTCATGGCAGGGACACCAACATTCACCTCTCAAGCTGTTTTCTATCAAGCACTTTAATGCTTATCAGAGTAGCCAAAAACCTCTGACTATAGATTCTGAAAAGCATGTTTATCAGAAAACACTGTTTGAAAAATATTATACAGTCAATTTTGCCCCAAGTTATCAGCATATCACTAATATAAATTCTGCATCATACTTGCTTCTTGTAGATCTTTCATTCTTCTTTGTTTTTGCCTTTTACTTTTGAGGATTTCACATGAATTTACATACGATGTATTTATATCACTTCAACCCCTTTCTCCCCCCCATCCAACTCCTTCCATGGCCCCTACTCTCTTTCAGGTTCATGATTTCTATAACTATTGTCACACACACATAACAAACATGCTGATCTCATTTAGTCTAACTCTTTTTTGCAGGTGTTTCCCCTGAGAAGATTGGTTCTAGGCTTAGGGAACATTGCAGAAGAAGAGACAAAACAATTTTAAGAGCCAGAAGAGAAGGATGCCTAATGCTTGATGGGGACTTCTACTCAAACCCACATGGCTGGTCTTATATCAGCGTGACACACAAGCTAGAGTTATCAGGAAGGAGGGAACCACCATGGAGAACATCATCTCTAAAAGATCCACCTGTAAGGCACTTTCTTAATTAGTGGTTGATGAGGGAAGGCCCAGCCTATTGTGGGTGGGGGATGCCTAGGGTGGTGGTCCTAGGTTCTATAAGAAAGCAGTCTGAGCAAGTCAGTAAGCAGCACCCCTCAATGGCCTTTACATCAGCTCCTGCATCCAGGCTCCTGTCTTGACTTCCTTCAATGATGATTGCTGCTATAGATGTAAAAGCCTAATAAACGCCTTCCTCTCCAATTTGCATTTTGGTCATGGTGTTTCATTACACCAATAGAAACCCTAAATAAGGGACTTCCTTGTTCTTGTATGTGCATCTTAACACAATATAGCCTATTTTAAATAACATTAAATAACATTTTTGTCTCCAATAGAAGGTGAGACCCTAGAGATCAAAAATTAAATATTCTTCAATTTTGTAGCATTAAGATCTAGAACAATACCTATAATAATTTTGTTGAAAATGGACATCTGGATGTGTACATGGATGAATGGGTGGGTGAATGTTGGATGGGTGGGTGGATGAAGGGATGATGGATGGATGCATACATGATTGAATACATGGATTATGTAATGGTATTGTGGAATATTAGTTTACGATATGCTACATTCATTTATGTGTGGAATATTTGTTTAATGATGCAAAGATGTGCTGCATTCTTTTATGTTGCTTTTGCTTAACTCTGTAAAGTTGTGCTATTTGCCTGCCTAAAACACCTAATCAGCTGATCAGCCAATAGCTAGGCAAGAGAGAGAAATAGGTGGGACTGCCAGGCAGAGAGAATAAATAGGAGGAGAAATCTAGGCTTGAGAGAAGAAGGAGGAGCTAGAAATGGAAAAAGAGAGGAGGAAGCCAGGGGCCAGCTGCCCAGCCACACAGCTAGCCACAGAATAAGAAAGAAAAATGTATAGAATAAAGAAAGGAAAACAGCCCAGAGGAAAGAGGTACTTAAAGAGAAATGGAATAATTTAAGTTAGAAAAGCTGGCTAGAAACAAGCCAGGCTAAGGCTGGGCATTCATAAGTAAGAATAAGTCTCCATTTATTTATTTGGGAGGTGGGTGGTAAACCCCCGAAAGAGTAAAAAAAGAAAGAAAATAACTACATAATGGTTCAAATTTGAAACTCTTTCTTGTGTATTGGGAAGAGTTCATTCTAGGCAAGAAGAAACCATTATTTTGAATGTTAGCAGTGTCAGCCTGCTCTGGCTGTTCATGAGCCCAAATATTGTTTTCAACTAAAAAAAATTCAGTCCTGTTGAAAGTACTGATTCTGAATAAACTGAGATTTGAGCTCAAATCACTAAGTGTTCCTCGGAAGAGCTGGGAAACATCACACTGACTTCCAGTTCTCTCATATGAGCAAGGCAGATAACACTACCTGCCCTGTGCCTGCCTCTCAAGGACACCAAGTCTATTGACTAATAATGACAATGAATTGCTTCTGAGGTTCTGGGATAAGACTTCTATATAGACTTAGGAAACATTAATAAAAAGATCAAACACACTAGTATTTAAAATATGTGTCTCACCAACTTTGCCAAGGTCAGGCAGAACAGAGAGATAATCTCCTTAAATAAGAACCAAACATGATTCACATTCTCAGCCTGCTTCTTCATGTGTACGGCTTTTAGGGGTTCTTTAAAAATAGAAATAGAAATGTAGCATTTAGAACCTTGGAGGAACAAAAGAAGAAAAATTAAAAACATAAAACTAAATTATCAGAATGGAATCTTCCTTTCCCTAAACTATATAATAGAGGAAAAAATCAATCCAGATATTTGCAAAAATACTGAGGGACATCTACAAAGATGACAACATACAATCAATCTATGCTTAACTATGTTTGCTTCCTGGTCTAACATCTGAATAAATTTTCCCATTATGTCAGGAAGAGTAAATGGTATAGAGGAATCCTTCAGTGGCAAAGGACTTGTCAAACAATACCCTGGTTTTCTATTGCATTTGTTGATGTGGTGAAAAACCCCTAAGCATCATACCAGTAACCCCCTGAACATGGGAAATATGGGTATATTTAAATGATAGGAAGATAGAAAGGCAGATAGGTAGATGACAGTTGGAGAAATGTGTGCACATATATGTCAGAGTCTACTGAGACCTTTCAAAATTATAGCTCTAATTGATCTACCTAATAATCTTGAAAGTAGATGCTTTCATTTCCATTGTATATCAGAAAAAGGTAATTTAAAGAAAAGATGCAGTGGCTAGCTACCTCAAGGTCACATAAGTGACAAAGCTAGGAGCTCCCTTAGGATTTCAGACTAAGCCTCTAAGTCAACTGCGACCCCTACTCATGTCAGGGAGTGAGAATGAAGAAGATAGATTGTTCAAACCTCGCAAACATATGTTCACCTGCAACAATACTTTCGGGTTTTAAATAGTGCTGCTCTAACTCAAGATTGTTTGTAAAATTATTTAAGTCCCTTATTTTCACCTTTGGAAAATTTCAGAAGAAAATTTTAAATAATTGTATTTTGTTAACTGGGTAACCTTATACAAAACATTACAGAGGTTTATGTGAAATCCTGATGTCTTAAAATTAGAAATTATTTTGATAACCAATATGTCTAATTTTCTCATTTTGTAAATGCAGATGATGAAGTTAAACCCCACCAGATGATTTGTTGTGGATTGAATGTAAAATGTCTGTCATAGGCTCATGTGTTTGGACACTTGGTCCCCAATTGGTCATAGTTTGGGAGGGCTCTGGAACCTTCAGAAGGTGGAGCCTTGCTAGAAGTAGGACTCTGGATTTGGCCCTTGAGGGACAAACATTTCCTTTCACCTTTTGCTTTCTGATTGCAGATACACTGTGACCAGCTGGCCTCTCACTCCTGTTCCTTCTGTGGCCCCTTCCCAAATGCCAAATGAAATGTGTCTGCTTGAACGTTAAACCAGAATAAACCTTCCTTAAGTTGCTTTTTGTCTATTTTGTTATAGCAACAAGAAAGGCAAGAAATACCCAGTTTTTCTTAAAAACAATTTCAGTCATTTGCTCAGTTTCTATTTTTTTGTGTTTTGACAGAACAAAGAAATAGATAACTCTAGGAGATTGCAAAATAATACCATTAAAATCTCCTAAAAACTTGTACTAACAAATATCTAGAGTAGACTGTGCTCTTGTCTCCTGGAGTATAGTAATCAATATTTATATCTTCCTATGCATGGTAAGAATGGGAGAGGACCATGAAAGAAATGTAATAATAAGAGGTCCCTGACCATCAGATTCTATGTCATATTCACAAAATGTGGCTTCTTTGAAACAAAAAAGATTCCTCTTCTTCAATATCTAATGGAAATAAAATATGGAAATCTTTCAAATATAAATTTCAAATAGAAGTTTTTCAAAAATATAAAGTATATGTACACAACAGGAAAGACATACCCCAGAGTTTATATAAAGCACTGTATATGCAACCACATGCAGAGGCCAGAGAAGTGCATTTGTTCTGTTTAAAAAGTGATCTATGATGCTTGAAGTCATCTTGGTCAGAAGCCACTACTCCTAATAGTAACACTTAATGTTCTGGTCTGAAAATTTGCATCCTCATTGAAGTCCCTATAATGCAAATTAACCTCCTTTGAATTAAGAAGTATGGCATCTGGGGTCAACTACTTTATGAGGCCTCCACAGGAGAGTGTAAATTACCATAAAGAACACTGAAAGGGCTGGTTAGGCCCTTTGCCTCCCTGCTTGAGAGGAAACACTGAAACCACCATTGATGAGACTCTATAGACACAGAGGTGTGAAAAAGAAATTACTGATGTTTATAAATTACTCATCCGAATGCATCTTTTTATACAGCATCCCAAATACACTAGAAATCAGTGATGTGGGATTTCCCTTTGTATGCTGTGAATACTACTGGTTAATAAAGAACTGCTTTGGACCTATAGCAAGGCAGAACTTAGCTAGGTAGGGAAAACTAAACTGAATACTGGGAAGAAGAAGGCAGAGAGAGGGGAGCCATGTAGCCCCATGGGAGACAGATGCCGGAAGTTTACCCAGTAAGCCACTGTCATGTGGTGATACACAGATTAATAGAAATGGGTTAAATTAATATGTAAGAGTTAGCCAATAAGAAGCTAGAGCTAATGGGCCAGGCAGTGATTTAATTAATACAGTTTCTGTGTGGTTATTTAGGGGCTGAGCAGATGGGAACAAAAAAGCAACCTCTTACTACAAACCAGGAAGAAATTATTGTGGTTTTGAGTTAAACAACAGTTACTTGAATAGTATGCTGTGGTCACTTGATTGAAAATGCCCCCCCTAGTCTCATATGGAGTTACACTATTAGGAAGTATGGCCTTGTTCAAGTTGGTGAGGCCTTGTTGAAGGAAGTGAGTCACTGGGGGTGGGTTTTGAGGTTTCAGAAGCTCAAGACAGGTTCAGTATATCTCTCTCTTGCTACTGCATGTAGATGTAGAAGTCTCAGTTACCTCTCCAGGATACGCCACCATACTTCTTGCTATGACAGACAAAACCTCTGAATTGTAAGCCAGCCCCAATTAAATATTTGCCTTTATGGGAGTTGTTGTGGTCATAGTGTCTCTTCACAGCAATAGAAACCCTATGCCAAGTATACAATTCCTAGGAGGGAAAAAAGATTGATAAGTCACATTTCAAGAAATCATACCAGGTACTATTGAAAATTTAAAAAAATGAGACCCCAACTTATAGAAACTAATTGCAAGTCATGCATACACAGACCTCAATACACATTATATAAAATTTCTCAAAGTACAATAATAATAATAATAATAATAATAATAAAAAGTCCTGATCTTAGAGAGAATCTGAACAGGCATGTCACCAAAGAGAATTCTCAAAAGTCAAGTAGTACACAAAAAGATATGTATGTCTATTGGATGTTTGGAAAGATAGATTTAAAACATTGCACATTGCTATACATCTCCAAAAATATCTAAAATACTAAAGGACTGATGATTTGATGATGAGATGAAGTAATTAGGAACCCCATATGCTGCCAGTGAGAATATAACATGGCACTATTGCAACCACACTTGAAAGATTAAGAAAAAGTTGAGCGCGAAAATTCCATGACCCAGATATTTTACTATTGCACTTGTACAGTGGGTATGAAAAGAAATAATGCACATGCCATATCCATCATGTATTGGATGCTCTTCAGCAGCAAAGGCAAAAGGAATTGTTGTTATAAGAGAATGGTTGGTACAAAAGGGATGAATCTAAGTCATTGTCCCAATTAAAGAAGCCAGATGTAAAGGAGTACAAACTATGCAATTCCCTTTATAGGAACTCTAGAAAGTAAAAAACAAATTCATACTGGCAAGTAATAGCTCCATGGTTGATGCAGATGGCTGGAGGCATTTATCTTAATTCTGATTATGGTTAACAAGTGTATATCAAAGCTTACCATATCATACAATTTAAGTATATGAGGCTTATTACATGCAAATTATACCTTTAAAGTCATTAAATCTAAATGCAGATGATATGCAGTGTGCAGCTGTGCTATTGATAGCTGTGGAAGAGCTATGTTAAGACAGAGCAATAGATGGGCTCAATTCTCTCTAAGGTATTATGCTGGCTAGTTTTATGTCAACTTGACACACAAACTAGAGTTACTGGAAAAGAGGGAACCTCAATTCAGAAAGTATCCAGCTGTAGGGATTTTCTTAATTAATGATTGATGTGGGAGGACCCAGCTCATTGTAGGCAGTGCTAGCTATCCCTGGACTGGTGGTCCTGTGTTCTATAAAAAATCAGGCTGAGTAAGTCATGGGGAGCAAGCCTGTAAGCAGTAATCCTTCATGGCCTATGTACCAGTTCCAGCCTCCAGTTTCTTGCCTTGTTTGAGTTCCTGTCCTAACTTCCTTTGGTGATGAGCAGAACTGTGGAAGTGTAAGCCAAACAAACCCTTTCTTTCCAAGTTGCTTTTTGGTCATGGCATCTGGCTGCAACAATAGAAATCCTAACTAAGACAGGTACAGATCATCTCCCTTCCAAATGACCAAGTTCTCCAGGTAACCTCAAGAACATAAGGGGCTAATTTTCAGAATTCGCCGGATTTACTGCTGGATGCTATTGGAATAGACTTATACCTTAGTCAGTTTAGAGAATAAATGAACCTACTATGTAGTAATATGAAAAGTTTTGGTCTTTTTGTTCCAGGTCATCACGTATCCCCTGAAATGTGTGAATCAGCACTTAGTAATGAGAAGACAACAGCTGTCTGAATTATGTCTGGAATCAAATCACAATCGGTTGCTTGCCATCTCCACTGCTTTAGACAAACTCATTAAACTCCATTTTTCCATCATAAAGTAAGGATAATAACATTTACATGGTCAGATTTTGATGATTGGCCAAGACAGAAAACATTTAACATTTAATACATGGTGAGTCTTCTGCCTTCCTCTCCACTCCTGTAAAATCTACCCCAATCCCTGTACTCCAGAGGAGTCCAGTTTGCTTTTTGTTTTTCCCTTCATGACTGCGATTACTTGCATGCACTTTGTCTAATATAGCAAAGCACACATCACCAGTTTTATACATCAGCTAAAGCAGGGAATAATTGCTTGTTACCAAATTAGTGTTCACTTTACCAAGAAAACCAGCTCCCAGCTTTTTCAACATACCTAAAAGCCTTCATGCATTTGAAATGCACTTGAAAGCAACTTTCATTTACATGTGAGATTATGGTCGCTGCTCATTATCTAGCTTCTAACAATCTCTCAATCTCTCAATAAAAATAATTTTGAAAAACAAACTTGATCTCATATATTGAAAGAAACTAATAATTTTGCATTCAAAGTGTCCTTGAAAATTAGCTCATCATGTAGACTCATTTGTCAAAGATAAAATTCTGTCCAATGGGAACAAATATAGCTTTCTCTATCACTGAATTACAATAATAAAAAAAAGAGAGAGACAAAGGCACAGACTCAAATACAATAACAATAAAACAGTGGCATGATTCCCTGGCATTCTGCATTTATCTTGTTTTTGTTTTAATTCTAAAGTAGAAAACAATGAACCTGAAAATACATCCAGATGTACAGTCATTACTCACCATCAAACTTATGCAGCAAAGGATGGAATGGTGCTCCCGGCTGTGGACAAAGGTCCCTACAATAAAACGTTCTAGGTTCTTTCATATATTTGTAAGTTTGTGAATTTAGCCCACATCTCTTGATGGTAAGTCCTGAGATCTGAGAATTTTTATCAAATATTCTGTGTTGTTCTTCACATTGGAAATTAAGAAAACTGGTGGACTTGGAGGTGAGTAGATGATGGATAGTAAAAAAGAAGAAATATTTTAAGCCATGTTCCTATTTCCAGGCCAAAAAAAACCCTGAAGACATAGTCATATGAAGGACCTGGAAAGAATGCCTACTGAGACAATTTAAAACTAGGCTATAAAACTGTCCATATGGAAGTACTCCATTAGTACAATCTACTCAAGTCTATATTTTGTTACTTGTATGTATGTTTTCATGGCTGACTGTTTGGTATTGGATAACCAATGGTGAATTCTTCTCTGAAGAAGACTATTTCTCCTGCTCTTACCTGATTGACAGTTAATGAAAAGCAGAGGTCTTGAATTTGAAAGAGAGCATGAAGGGATATATAGGAGGACCTGAAGGGGCAAAAGGGAAGGAAGAAATAATATAATTATATTATAATTTCAAAAATAAAAGAAAAACTTTGACAAGTTGAAGCCATTTTTGGTTTTGTTTTCCTTTTATTGGAAGGAGATTTTTGTTCTCACATAATATATCCTGATATGGCATCCCTCCATCTACTCCTCCCAGATTCTCCCTACGTCTCCCGTTCAGATCTACCCATTTTCTATCTATCATGAGAAGTAAATGGGCTTCTAAGAGATGATTATAATACAATATCAAAAACTAACACATGAGAATAGAACAAAATGAACAAACAAAAGGATAAGATCCTAAGAACAGATACAGATGCAGAGAAACACTAGTTTGCATACTCAAGAATCCCATAAATACACTAAACTGAAAGTCATAAAATATATGCAAAGGATCTACAGTGTTAAAAAGAGAGAAGACATATAAATAAAATAAGAATTTGAAGATTTTAAATCCCTGCTTCAACATTAAGAGACAAGGAACAAAGAGACCATTGAATTTATTTTCTGCTGTTTGTCTACTGCTGGGCATGCAACATATATGCTTAAGAGTAGTTAGTTTCTCTGGTGAGATTCCCTTCAAGAAAACTCACTTTTATTTGAAAGTGACTATCAGTTTGAGAAAACTTCTGGATTAGGGATGGGGGAAATGTATCCACTCTTCCTTTCGGCTCTAGGTCTCCATCTGGTGCAGATTCGTGCTGGCCTTATGCATACTGCCTCAGTCTGTCAGTAAATATGTGTGACAATCCTATTGATTTAAAGGGTCTTGTTTTCTTGGTGTCTTCCACCCGCTCTGGTTCTTAAGCTTTTTCTGCCTCCTCTTCCATAGGGTTTCCTGTTGCCTGAGGGTAGAGATTTGATGGAGGCATTATATTTAGGGCTGAATGTTCCAAGGTTTCTCACTCTCTGCATAATGTCTTGATGTGAGTTTCTGCACTTGTTCCCTTCTACAGTATGAGGAAGCTGTTGTAGAATATTACTGTAAGATGTGTTGCATTTGTTTGTGCTTTGCAACATTTGTTCAATGATGCAAAGGTGTGTTGTATTCCTTTAGGTTGCATTTGTTTAACTCTGTGAAGCTGTGATACTTTGTCTGTCTAAAACACCTTATTGGTCTAACAAAGAGTTGAATGGCCAGTAGCAAGGCAGGAGAAATAATAGGCAGTGTTGGCAGATAGAGAGAATACAAAGGAGAAAAAGAGAGGATAAAGGAGTGAGAAAAGAAGGGGCCATGGAGTACAAGTCAAAGTAAGATTACAGAGGTAAAAAAAAAATTCCAGAGGCAAAAGATAGATGGAATAATTTAAGAAAAGCTGGCTAGAAATAAGCCAAGCTAAAGATGGGCATTTATAAGAAAGAATAAGACTCTGTGTAATTTATTTGGGACCTAGGTGGCAGGCTGTTGACAGAGGTTCCTGTCCCACCAAGATCCACAGCCATTCAGTCCCAAAGAAACACACAGAAGACTACATTAATTATAAACTGGTTGGCCTAATATCTCAGTCTTTCTTATTAACTCTTTCTTACATCTTAAATTAGCCCATAATTCTTGTCTGTGTTAACCATGTGGCTTGATACCTTTTATCAGTGCGGCATTATCATCTTGCTTCGTTGGTGTCTGGCTTCCCCTGTGTTGACTGTAGACTGACTTTTTCTCTTCCCAGAATTCTCCTGTTCTCATTGCCCCACCTATACTCCCTGCCTGGCTGCCTCACCTATATTTTCTACCTGGCTACTGGCCAATCAACATTTTATTAAAATACAAGTAATAAATCTTTATAGGGTACGAAACCATTGTCCCAGAGCAGCAGGCCTCCCAAAGAGTAAATAGTAAAAAACAGTAACAGGAAGACTCTCTGATCATGGCTGAGCAAGGCACTGATCAATGAGTATAGAAGAATGTCATTTGGAGTCATTTTATACCTATGTTGTTTTAGAAGAATGGTAGTATTTGTTTTTTTTCTCAGGTTCCTGGGCTATCTAGTCTCAGGTTCTTGGTCACTGGAGCAGTGTTGGGTATGGGTTCTATCTTGTGGAATGAGCCTCAAGTCTAATCAGATATTAGTTGGTTACTCACACAACCTTTGTGCCACTATTACATTACCCTATCTTGCAGGCAGGGCACCATTGTAAACCAAAGGGTTCATAGCTGGGTTGGCATTTATATTTCTCCTTATGTTGTCTTATTTCTATTGCTAGAACTTCAAGAACTACGTTGAAGAGATATGGTGAGAGTGGACAGCCGTGTCTTGTTCCTGATTTTAGTTGAATGGCTTTGAGTTTCTCTCCATTTAATTTGATATTAGCTGTTGGCCACCATGCTCCCTGCCATGATGATGATGGACTGAACCTCTGAAACTGTAACTGAGCCCCCTCAATTCAACATTTTCATTAAAAGAGTTGTCATGGTCATCGTGTCTCTTCAAAGCAATAGAGACACTAAGATAATCACCTTTTTGTGTGTATGTATTTTAAGAAGCTTTATGGTATTTGGTTTCCATGTTACCCTCAAATTATCTTAATCTTAGCTGTCCCTCCCTATGTCCTCTCCCCTTCCCCACTTGATCCTTCTGGGTTTTAAGATGCTCCAGAGTCTTCTGAACAGCTTTGAAGAATCTGTTGCTACATAATGCTGCTACACAAGATTTAGTGTTTACTATCCTTCTGCAGAAGTAAGTCATTCATAGGAAGAGTGGAAATGTTGGACAAGTGGGCAGCTTTGTAGAATAATTCCAGAAGATCTTTGTGTCTGGGATCCCTTACACATGTACCTGGATATCAAAAACAATAGGAAGGAGCAAAGTAAGCCAATTGACCACTTCTTTTACCTCCTCTGCATTAAGAAATTTTTAGATGTTTGCAAATTCCTAATTGAGCATACATGGAGATCTCTAGTGCACTGAGGAGAATTCCAGATAAGCGTGAAGCTCCCTGGACAGCCATATTTACAAAAGACCACATCCATTTTCATTTCAGTCAATGCAGGAACGGAAGAAGACAGTAACTTTTTTTTCAAAGCCAATTCTGACAGCTTAAACTCAAGAGGCATGTGAAAACCTAGACTTTATTATAAATGCGTAATAAAATGGCACAATTGATTTATGTAAACATTACCTCTCTGGCAGTAACAAATATTCAGATATTAAAAATATTAACCTGAAGAGTCCAATAAATTACCTTCAGAGGACATGTTGTATTCTCTATAGCATCAGTAAAACCATGCCATCCACGATCTAATTTAATAACGTGCATGCAGACTCTGCCCCACATACATTTAAACTAATTTTGGAGGCTAAGAGAAGCTTTTCTTCCAAACAATCAGTCGATAAGATTCCACTCTGAGAATCATCAGCATCCAGAAAGAGCTGCTCACTTTTTTTTTTCTTGATTCAAGTCCTAGATATTTATAGAGCAAAGCAAGGGCTCGTTGCTTAACTAGAGAGCTGCTCTTAAATCTTGTTTTTCCTTTCTCTTTTAACTCTTTCAAGTGAAAATCAATCACCCATTCGGGATACGTTCATTCATAAGCATGATGTGCTTATTTTTATGCTTATTTATCAAACACAAAAATAAAAAGACATTTCTGATGTCATTGCATTAGTTAATGACCCAATATAAAAACGAGAATGCAGAGCTCTGAAGAGTGCTGCAAAGAGAGTGGCTTGTGGGTGCCTCTGAAGTACAAATGTGTTAAAAGAGAGGGATATGCCAAAGGGGACCACTGCAAACGATGATCTGGAACAAATCTATGGGTGCGTCGTGTGGGATAGCAGAGATAGGAAGGGGTTTTAGGAGAAAATAAGAAAAGAAGAGAAACTGGGAAACTCAAATAGACTAAGCACAACAAGGACAACAACCACGTGAGTGCAGTGGTCACAAAGCAGAGAAAAGTAAAACGTGAGTTAATGGTAAACATGAGCACTGAGATGCTCCTGACACGAGAATTCTTCCAAAAAGTTGAAGAAATGGGCTGGAGAGATGGCTCAGAGGTTAAGAACACTGACTGCTCTTCCAGAGGTCNTTTAGTTGAATGGCTTTGAGTTTCTCTCCATTTAATTTGATATTAGCTGTTGGCCACCATGCTCCCTGCCATGATGATGATGGACTGAACCTCTGAAACTGTAACTGAGCCCCCTCAATTCAACATTTTCATTAAAAGAGTTGTCATGGTCATCGTGTCTCTTCAAAGCAATAGAGACACTAAGATAATCACCTTTTTGTGTGTATGTATTTTAAGAAGCTTTATGGTATTTGGTTTCCATGTTACCCTCAAATTATCTTAATCTTAGCTGTCCCTCCCTATGTCCTCTCCCCTTCCCCACTTGATCCTTCTGGGTTTTAAGATGCTCCAGAGTCTTCTGAACAGCTTTGAAGAATCTGTTGCTACATAATGCTGCTACACAAGATTTAGTGTTTACTATCCTTCTGCAGAAGTAAGTCATTCATAGGAAGAGTGGAAATGTTGGACAAGTGGGCAGCTTTGTAGAATAATTCCAGAAGATCTTTGTGTCTGGGATCCCTTACACATGTACCTGGATATCAAAAACAATAGGAAGGAGCAAAGTAAGCCAATTGACCACTTCTTTTACCTCCTCTGCATTAAGAAATTTTTAGATGTTTGCAAATTCCTAATTGAGCATACATGGAGATCTCTAGTGCACTGAGGAGAATTCCAGATAAGCGTGAAGCTCCCTGGACAGCCATATTTACAAAAGACCACATCCATTTTCATTTCAGTCAATGCAGGAACGGAAGAAGACAGTAACTTTTTTTTCAAAGCCAATTCTGACAGCTTAAACTCAAGAGGCATGTGAAAACCTAGACTTTATTATAAATGCGTAATAAAATGGCACAATTGATTTATGTAAACATTACCTCTCTGGCAGTAACAAATATTCAGATATTAAAAATATTAACCTGAAGAGTCCAATAAATTACCTTCAGAGGACATGTTGTATTCTCTATAGCATCAGTAAAACCATGCCATCCACGATCTAATTTAATAACGTGCATGCAGACTCTGCCCCACATACATTTAAACTAATTTTGGAGGCTAAGAGAAGCTTTTCTTCCAAACAATCAGTCGATAAGATTCCACTCTGAGAATCATCAGCATCCAGAAAGAGCTGCTCACTTTTTTTTTTCTTGATTCAAGTCCTAGATATTTATAGAGCAAAGCAAGGGCTCGTTGCTTAACTAGAGAGCTGCTCTTAAATCTTGTTTTTCCTTTCTCTTTTAACTCTTTCAAGTGAAAATCAATCACCCATTCGGGATACGTTCATTCATAAGCATGATGTGCTTATTTTTATGCTTATTTATCAAACACAAAAATAAAAAGACATTTCTGATGTCATTGCATTAGTTAATGACCCAATATAAAAACGAGAATGCAGAGCTCTGAAGAGTGCTGCAAAGAGAGTGGCTTGTGGGTGCCTCTGAAGTACAAATGTGTTAAAAGAGAGGGATATGCCAAAGGGGACCACTGCAAACGATGATCTGGAACAAATCTATGGGTGCGTCGTGTGGGATAGCAGAGATAGGAAGGGGTTTTAGGAGAAAATAAGAAAAGAAGAGAAACTGGGAAACTCAAATAGACTAAGCACAACAAGGACAACAACCACGTGAGTGCAGTGGTCACAAAGCAGAGAAAAGTAAAACGTGAGTTAATGGTAAACATGAGCACTGAGATGCTCCTGACACGAGAATTCTTCCAAAAAGTTGAAGAAATGGGCTGGAGAGATGGCTCAGAGGTTAAGAACACTGACTGCTCTTCCAGAGGTCCTGACTTCAATTCCCAGCAACCACATGGTGGCTCACAGCCATCTGTAATGAGATCTGGTGCCTTCTTCTGGCTAGCGAGCATACATACATACATACAGACAGACAGAACACTGTGTACGTAATGAATAAATAAATCTAAAAAAATTGAAGAAATGAAATCTATTTTTTTCAATTCAATCAAAATATGAAGCTTCCTCTAATGTCTTGTAAGAGATCAATGTGACTCTAAAAGATTCTATCCTTTGTTAAGAAGAGTCTAGAGTAGCAAAATTGATCCAACAAAATATTATCAGTACAGCACTGGGTTAATTACTTCCCTTATATCTGAGAAAAGCAAGTTAAGGATGGGTTAGTTTTGCCTCGCAAGTTGAGAGGACACAGTCTATTATGGTGAAGAAGGCCCAAGTGCTGGGGGTATGAGGAAACAGGTCACACTGTGTCTGCATGCAGGAAGCAGAGCCATCAATGCTAGTACTCACCTGACTTCTTTTATACCCCATTTTATTCAGACTGGGACTCGCCTATGAGCTGGTGCTGTACACAGAGTGGGCTCTCCCTCCTTGCTTAACCCTCTCTAGAAATGCACTTATGGATGTTAATTCCGATGCTCAGCTGAATTATCTTACTAGCCCCCTCCTCTTTTATTCAATATAGGGCTTTAATGCGTAATATAATATTACCCACATTTACAGAGGGTCTTTCCGTCCCACTCAAACCTCTCTGGACATACCCTCGCAGACATGGCTAAAGGTGAGCCTCTTCCTAGCTGATTCCAAGTCCAGTCAAGCTGACGGTGAGGATTAACCCCAGTAAACCCAACAGAACACTGCGCTGATGATGAAAGCAGACTAGAGCCTTGGGGTGAAAACATGAGACAACATGTCTGCAAAAAGAATTCGTGCTCTGCTTATTGAATGCGCTTGAAAAATAAGTCTAAACAGGACTGAGATTTTACAAATCAGTCCCTCCAACAGAAATATCTTACAGAGAAGGGAAAGATTTTCTCAGCAAGAAAGATTTTTTTGTGGACTAAAAATATAAATCTCAGAAAGATGAGATGATGCTCTCAGATTGGCTAAAGCAATCAGGATTCGCTAACAAGTAGCAGATGATGAAAAATTATCACCAGTTCTTAGACTAAAAGTTTAGATGCTTTAATGGTATGTAATTTTTGCATAAGTGTTTTCATAAAGAGCTCTGTAGTAGGCACAGTACTTCTGATATAGGCATGGCTCTGATATGCGATGACATCTGGTGGCCACATACCTAAATTGAAGATTATATATTTGGGAGAACTGATTACATTGTTTCACAAGTTTAAATAATACTAAAAATTAAAACAAAAATTTAAATAACAGTAAGTATACAAAAGTTCTAAAGACAAATTTCCCATATGTAGTCTCTCTCAAAAAAAAAAGTATCCTTAAAGTCCCATTTTGAGGGGCCCAGAACAGAAGTAATTTAAAATCTTTTCGGTGTTCAGTAGGATTCCGTATTAGTCAATCCTTCAGACAATGACGTTGGCTGAAGCTGTGAGAACCGGAAAAGAAAATATGCACTTGGTATATGTCTTTATCATAATGAGTCACTGGCCTTTTCAGGGAGGAAGGTATGCTTTAGTCAATACGCTTTAATGCAGTTGGTCTTTCCATAAATGCTGTCGTGTTGAAGACAGTCTTGGTTGGTTTTACTGTTGGGCAAATGGTAGTAGCTGTACCTAGACCCAACCTGTTGAGTCAATGCCCATGTCCTCATCGCAGTGACAACATCATTACTTTCTACCATGATAAACTGAAGCCGAGTTTCTGAAAGGTTGTGTTTTGTGTCTCCTGGGTGGCTAATATTCTCTTAGGTAAAATAGGAAGGTCTTCACCCTTCATTCTCACGCCCTTGAGTCCAGCCATATCTCCCTGTCTGACTGACTCATCCTCGATCTTCACTGTGTTCCGGGACCCTGTTCAACTGGACAAGCCACTGGCACTTCCCTTTTCCTATAAAATAAACATCTGAAGTTTTGCTCATTAGCAAAACTTTTTGACAAATCTTAAGATATCCCCCTACAGCCCACCCTTTTCAGTTTCTGTCCACATACCACGTCACTCATCTGTGACCCAGGCCTGGTCTCTGTGCCTTTCTTTATTAGCTTCTTTTTAGTGGATATGACTTGTGGTCATAGACGTGAACTAACAATAGTCATGGTAAAGTGGGCAGTGGAAGGCCCATGAGGCTTCAACCCTAACCAAAGAACTGATGCATCTAAGGAATGCTCGGAGTGGGAGAAACAGTCATCCCAAGGGAAGGTCATACCACTTGGTTATCCAATACCAATGGTCAGCCGTGAAAACACACAAACAAGTAACACTACACAGACTGGTCAGAGGCTATTTATATATTTAGGAGTGTGTGTGTGTGTGTGTGTGTGTGCGTGTGCGTGTGTGTGCGTGCGTGTGTAAAACAACAATTAATTTAAAAAATGAGACCATGAATTTGAAAGAGAACAAGAAGGGGTGTGTAGGAGAGTTTGTTGGAGTGATGTAAATAGGAAGGGGAAAATAATATAATTATAATCTCGAAAAAATAAAAGAAATACTTTTTTAAAAAAAGACTGAATTAATAGGGTTAAATCCCTTAGATTTTAGGGGTGTTACCAATTTCTACCCTTCCTGCTGAAAAATAATAGTTCTTTTAAAACTATTTTTCAGATGGTTAATGTGGAGGTCTACTTAGACTTTCTCAGTATAACAGTTCTTAATGTAAGGCCAAGGAATTAATGGATAATTGTGCCCCCTATCAGAACTATGTAAACAAAATATACATCAGTCAATCCTTCAACCCAGTCACCACATGTTCAGCCAGATCTTGGCTAAGTGCTAATTTATTAAATGTCTTACCTGCCTTCCATCTCCTCTAAAAGCAGCACTACGCCACTTCAGTTACACACTTAGCAATGTCAGCTTTAACAATGTGAACCTAAATCCAAAAGTTCTCATAATGTTTAACTGCTTCATTTAAGTGGTGAGATTAGAATCTTCAAAAGTATTTATAAGTCCCTTTGGGTAAGAACTAAAAACCTCATTTCTCTCTCTCTCTCTCTCTCTCTCTCTCTCTCTCTCTCTCTCTCTCT
>LOEQ01012201.1:0-12621 GCA_001685075.1 Bramus lutescens
TTTTTTCTAGATCCATCCATTTGCCTGCAAATTTCAAGATGTCATTATTTTTTATCTCTGTGTAGTACTTCATTGTATAAATTACGATATTTTCTTTACCCAGTCTTCAGTTGAGGGGCATCTAGGTTGTTTCCAGGTTCTTGCTATTCCAAATAATGCTACTATGAACATAGTTGAAATAGTTGAGCATATGACCTTGTGGTATGATTGAGCATCTTTTGGGTATATACTGGGTCTTGGATATATTGCTGGGTCTTGAGATAGAGTGTTTCCCAATTTTGAACAGCAACTTTTAAGCTCCATTCAACATTCAGATAGAGAAAGCTTATCTACAAAATACTATCCCACACACAGAGGAAAAAAATAGGAAACATGGGTCTCAGACTGAGAGCAATGTTGAAATCCAAACGATCACTCATCAGAATTCCAACCCCAAGAGCAAGAAACAGTTCTTGATTGCAGGCCAGTTCTTTTCCTCTTGAGAGGCCTCTGTGTTCTCTTAGCTCTTCACACAGCCCTCTGAGCTCCTTGTCCAGTTTCCGTTTCCAAAGGAAGTGGCTCCTCAGGTGTGTGTGAAGATTTCTCCAAAAGCAGTGTTTCCTTAGGAAACACTGCTGAGAACTGACAAATGGGATTATGGGAAATTCAAAAGCTGCTGCACAGCAGAGGAAACGATCAGAGCCAGCCTTACAGAGTGGGAAAACGTCCTTGGCCAACCACACACCAGATAGGGGGTTATTCATATCCAGGTTATACAAAGAGCTGCAAAAATTAAAAACCAAAAATCCAAGTCATCTTGCAACTAATGAACTGAATAGACCATTCTCGAAAATAGAAATGCAACAATAAATAAGTCCTTGAAAAAGTGTTTATCATCCTTTAATCGGCACCAGAAGCCAATTAAAAGTGCCTGGAGAGTTGAACTCTGCCCTGTCAGAATGGCTATCACAAGGAAACAAACGACCGCAAACACTGCTGAGGATGTGGAGAAAGAGGAGCTCTTACTCGTTGCAGTGGGGATGCGAAGCTGTGTGGCCACTGTACGGTGGAGACTAGTCAAAAAGCTAAAAGCAGAACTATCATATGACTGGGCCATGCTACTCCTTCCTGGGTGATATACTTGAAGGACTCTATAGGTGTACCCCACAAATGCACCTGAGCAGCTGTGTTTGTTACTGAACCCAGGATCAAGAAATAGAACCAACCGAACTATTAGTCAAAAGGTGAATAGATAATGAAAATGTGATGCATATATACAACGGAATGTTATGCAGCCAAAAAGAAAAGCAAAATCATGACATTTGCAAGAAGATGGCCTGGAACTGGAAATCACCGAGTTAAGTGAAATAAGCCAGGCTTAGAAAGACAAATGCTTCATCTTTCTTCTCATTATGTAGAACCTAGATTTATATATATGCTCATAGGTATTATTCATAAACATATATACATGTATGTGTGTTTGCATATTTATGTGTGTGTATATTTATATGTGTGCATTTGTATGTTTTAGGCCATGATCCCAGGTAGGGAATCATGAGAGAGGAGGAGGAGATCTTAAGAGAGACAGAAAATAAAGGAATGGCATCCATGTGATTAGAAAACAGAATGGAGAATTAACTGAGGATGGAATGGATGAAGTGAAGAAGTCTGAAGTGAAGGAAAGGCATGGGGAAGACAGCAGGAAGGGAGAAATGACATCTACGCATGAAGGTGTCAGGAAATCCATTGCAATTTCTCACAGCTTTATGTGGATGCTTCTTTCGGTGGTTTCTGGCAGGCTCATTCACACCCATGCATTCTGCCAGGAAACTGACTGACTGGAAAGTCTGAGATGGCCTTACTTGCGTATTCAGCATTTGGCACCAGCTGTCAGCTAAGAACAAGTTAATTTTTCTCAATTTGGGGAGATTGTGTCTCCAAAAGATACTTGGCAATGTGTAAATAGTTTTGATTGTCACAGCTTTTTGGAGGTTATTGCATCAATAATTAGAGGTCAGAGATATTTATGAGCATGCCGTATTAGACAGATCAGTCTCCATCAGTAAGATGCCTAGCCTGAAATGTCAACAGTGCTGAGAAGCCCAGGGACATGTAAGTTTATACGAAATATCTTCTTTAGTCTTTACAATAACCATCACAGATGACTGATGCTCTTGATATCTGGAAGTGAGAGAGTGCCACTGTGAGGCAATAAGTAAGCAACAAAATCATACAGTGGTAAAGGGAGGAGTTGGGCCTAAGTGTGCGCATATATGGCCTTTTAGCTAACACAATGGTGCTATACATTCCGCTTAGAATGCGCACCTTCCCAGAAGATCTGGCTTTCCAAATGCTAAAACCACACCCAGGGAACAGTCTAAAGTTTCCACTGTTTGTTCCCTTAGACAAATTCCCCCAAAACAAAGCCCAATGCAAGGATTCAGTGTAGATGCTTTGTGGAGGAGGTACAAGCCCGTGGCTGCAAAACTGTGCAAAAGGGAAATGGTGCTGAGGACAATGGGAAGCAGTGCAAGGTGACTCGCTCCAGGAGGGACATCTGGCCAGATGGGTGAACCTTTCCAGATGGGCTGCTGCTGTGGACGGTGCTCTCTGAGTTTGACAGCTGGAAGGAAGGGGGAAGAAAGAACAGATCACGTGTTTCACTGTGCAGCACTTACCTTCCTGAACCTCACCTGCCCACACTTGGGGGTTCTGTAACCTGTTCCTGTAGCCGGGACTTTGGAAGCCATACATCAGCTACAACTTGGTCTTTGTAGTCGAAGGGTAGTGTGGCCTTGGCAGGAGATTCAAGAAAGCACTAAGCGGTGAACTTCTTGGTCTTCTGTAGACACCCAACTACGAAAGCTCTGAATTCATTGATACAACATAGGTAATGGTTTTTCTCATGATAAATTGTCCTTTACAGAAAGAATTTCTTGGATAATGGGTAAATACTAAAAACCAAAGCCCCTTATTATGAGAAGGCTGAAGATCAGAGAAGAGACTGAAGCCAAGCTATAGTGGCACACACCTAAAATGCCGCCACTGGGAGTCTGCAGAATCACAGTAAATACTGGGCTGCACAGTGAGTTCAAGGCAAGCCTGGGGGGGGGTGTGGGAAGATGAGATGATCCCCTATTCTGCCTCAAGACACTGGTGCCAATATTTAGGGAAAGCAAACCCCTCTTTACCTCCGGAGTCATCTGTTTTCCAGCATCAATGGCCCCAGACTTTTCAAATCTCACTCATGTGAAGATAGTCCACATCAGCTCAAGAACTGATTGCCCAAACCCTTGTTAAACTAGCACTGCAAGTGGAGTTCCAGGAAACAAACCTGATGATTCAGATGCAAGCGTGCATCAGCAAGAACAGGACCAGTCTGTGCCCCATCAGGTCAGTGCACTCCTAATAAGCTAGTGAGGGACCACATTTGCTAGTTGGCAGCCACTGAACACCCATTGCCTCACCCTGTCCATTGAAGCTCTTCAGACTGTTTCACAAGCTGTACCAAAGGCTTCTCTCCCCCATCCTGTCCTTCCCTTGATTGCTTGGACTCAACTCGCTCACTTAACTTGATTTAATTTATTCTGAGACGACACAGTTCTCAGGGCTTACCGCATGCATTTCTGGGTATGCCACGTACCCACTGCTGAATGTAGAACACAAATAATAAATGCTGCTAGCTAGAGGGGTCGGGTGGCTAGATAATCAGAGCAAACGAAAAGTGGTCAGGTAGAATCCAAATCTGTGACGTTTACGCTGGTGAACTGGGAATTCAGAAGACAGCTTTTCTTAGTTTGACCTAACTACTGCCATTCAAAATTGAAACCCAGAGTTGAAAGGTCTTCTGGCTTAAAAACATAAGTTGAAAATCGGTGTATTTACTGGATATACTCCATCTTTTAAATGTTGGCCCCCAAATCACAAAATTCTAACATATACTATTAACCAAAAACAAAGACATCTGCAGTCTGGGTTCAGCCCACGACGGGCTTCAAGTTTGCAAGCTTCCCCTGTGGGGATTGAGGACTTGCTCAGCACTGGTTTTAATTGAGACAAAAATGTAAAATGACTTGTGTTATCTTGGATTTAAAATCATAACATTTATTTTCAATACTCCCCTCTTAATCACAGACTTGAGCCTTTTAAAGCCAAAAGAATCTTCAGGGTTACACTGTTTAGTCTTTTTGTTTTACAGAGAAGGAATGTATGGTTCAGAAATAAGAAGTCAGTTGATTTTAAATAAATTTTTGAAAGACCAAATTTAAGGATGCAGGTTTTTGGAAACAAATGGAGCCACGCTGGCCTACTAGTTCTGGGTTTCTCTATGAGCACTGCTGCTGTTTTAGAATAATTCTTGATTAGGGGTGTGCATTTGTTATTTTTCTCATTGCTGTGACCAAACACCTAACAGGAAACCACTTGAGAGAAGAAAGGATTGTTGGGCTCACAGTCTGAAGGATTCCAATCCATCATGGCCAGGATGACATGGGAGCAGATGGGTTCATGGTGGCAGCAGCTGGCAGCGGGGTCTCCTCGTTCCCTTACGGTTCAGTGGGAAAGGACGCAGACAGACAAGGGGTAATGCTGGAGCTCGGCTGGCTTTGTCGTTTTCCCTTTCTGTAGTCTAAGATGCTAACCCCAGCTTGTGGGATGCTGCCACCCACATGAAGAGGGCATTTCCTCTGCTTAGTTAACCCTCTGGAAAAGGCTCTGGCAGACACATCCTCCTGTGGGTCACCCTAGTTCCTAGTCAAACTGACAGTTAACATTAACCACAACATGGTGGCTGTTGGACACACTGTGGGATGTTCAGCCACATTTCTGGTTTCTGTACCCTGGATTCCTATACTCAGTCCTGCAGTCATGAGTGCCCCAGAAGGACAAAATCACCACTGTCCTCAGAAACCAATGGTGCCCACTGGCTTTATCCAGTCCCTTCATGTGGTAGATGAGAAAAACTAGACTCAGAAAATTGAAGAATATTTCCCTCAAGATCACTGAAGAACAGAACTATTGGCATGGGTCAGGCTAGGACTCAAGTCCCTTAACTCTTGATACAGTGTTCTTTTTACCAAGCCTGAGTGTCTTTCTTCTTATTATTTATTTTGTTTATATTCATTATTACTGTGTGTGTATGATATATGTGTGTGTGTATAATAGTGCAGGTGTGGGCTTGTATGTGGAGATCTGAGAACAAGTTGCAAGAGTCAATTCCCAACTTCTCACATGCAAATTCTAGGTATCAAATCCAGTCATTAGGCTTGCATAGCAAATAGTTTCACCCACTGAGCCATCTCCCCAGTCCTTAAGCCCGAAGAGTTTAAGCACAAGTCTTCAAATAACTGAGCAGTCTAAAACTGCATGGTTCATACGGAGTGACTACATGGCCAATGACAAGAGACACAGAGCCTAAGACTAAAAGACTAGGGATCAGTTCTCAGCGCATGGACTTACTAACTTTGTACACTGACCAAGTGAACCTTCCAGGTCTTTGTTTATCACTTTACATGACAATTAGATGGTAAAATCTATATAGTGCTTACCACATGATAGTGAATTGCTATGCTGTTACTATTAGTGCTATTATAATTAGTGGTACCTGGGATCAGTAAGCTATATCTCAAATATAATCTAGCTTGCATATTTTTAAAGCCTATGGGCAGAGAATGATTTTTTATAAGTTCAAATGGCAAAAATAGCACTACTCTTATGACACATGAAAATCTTGTATAATTCAAAGATCAGTGCCTGTAAGTAAAAATCATTAATTCTTTAACTAGACCTTTGGTCTCTATGTAGAAAAATAGTTAAAATTTTCACAGTGCCCTCTGGTGTGCAGGAGGTAATATAGCAAATAAATTCTTGTTTCTGATGCCAGTTAACTACCTGTAACCATTGTATTTAAGATATTTCCCAGGGTCTGTATACACTGAGGCTTTTCCAAAAAACATAGGCTCCTGAGTCATCCAAGGGACATGAAAACCTTTTACTTTTTATAGACATCCTTTCTTAAATAAATCTCATTGTAAAATTGGTTCTTAGAGGTGTTCTTTCAGAATCTGGGATATTTATCAAAAAGAAAGGAAATGGCTTGCTCGGTGCTAAGCCAACTGCATATTTTAAGTGCTCCACAATTTGGACAGGACAATCAAGAGGGATATCCTGGAAAGGGAAAAACAGATAAGAACGAACTGCTAAGATTAAAATTTAAGGGATGTTGTCATGGCACTTTTTTTAAATACCTTGAGCATCTTGGTTATAATTTAATCTGACTGTTGGCCAGAAGTTGAAATGTCCTAATACCTATTTACAACCTTCACTCTACCAGCAGTTAGACGTAGGCTTTCTACGGTTAATTTTCAGTTCAATGCAATCCATTATAGTGATTTTCAAGCACACGCCCTGGGCATCATAAGTACAAGGATAAACATTGCCTTTGCTATAAAATATTTCTAAGCAGCTCTGGTTTGGTCATTGAAGCTCTTGAATCATCTCCTTTGAATATGAAAGTCAGGCATTAGATTAAATGCCAGTTCACAAAAGTTTTAGTGAGGGCCTTTGTCTACCCGTACTCTATTCTCATGAAATCCAAGTTACCCGTACATAATAGCAGACCACCAAGAACTGAACTGGGCTCTGCCATTGTGGTCATTCCATGCTTAAAGTGCACCTAACTCTCTGCCATTTGAAGTAGCTCATGAGGTTAACGCCATGCAGACGTCAGAAGGAAACCCATCAAGTTTTCCTGAATGAGGAAGAACAGAATTCACAAGAGAAGCAAAACAGTGGGGCAAGTTGAAAAGGGTGAACTCATTGGTGGCCAGGTAGGCTGAGGATGGCATAAAGACAGACGAAAACACATCAGGAGTTACAGATGACGACCAAACCCAGTAGAACTAGTGCTTTCCCCGGTGGAGCTCTAATTCAAAACCCAGTCCAAAAGGGATGGACAGTTCTCAGTAAAATAATAGTCTGATGGGCAAGAAGAGGTAGGAATGTCTTGGACTCTAGTTAGCGCCACATGTAAACTGAAAAGATTCATTCACAAGGAGGTGGCAGAAATGAGGCCCAGGGTTCCCCAAGGGAAGGGGCTGAGGAGTACTCAGATGGAGCCAGACCAACATCCAGCTGCTATATTTCAGGAATTTGCTCTCAATCGGTGGGACTTATTATATTCAAATCATTCTCAGTTCTCATACATTTATGGCAGAGGAACTTTGTGTGGCTTGTCAGTTCTGGGACTGGGAGCTCAGGCAGCAGAGGGACAGCAGTCAGTCACAGAGAGGGGGAGGATGAGGAGGCTGTGTAAGGGAAGCAGGGATGACAGCAGTGAAGTACCTGTAGCTCTCCAGCAATGCCACCTTCCCCTTCCTGTCCTCTAAGTTCCCATCTATAATGCCAATGAGAGCCCTATCCCCTCTCCTGAGAGTTTGGCAACAGAAGCAGGATTCATGCCCATTGTTGAATGCTGTTTGGGTTAAAGCTAATTAAGTCCCAAACTGTCGGTCCCACTGTGGGAGGAACAGGACTGAGTGAGACTTGACTTCCTCAGGAAGGATCCCTCAACATTCAGATGCCGGAGGAAGCGAAACTGTGGATGTCTCTGCCCGATGCAATAACTACTTCTTCTGCATGTCCCATCGTCCACAACTTAGATTGCAAGGACCCTCTGGAAAGGCCTGTCCCACTGCAGCTGGTTTAAAGTACACCTGGCCTTTGCTAGTGGGCCCTCCTGCCCACGTCTCAGGACCCTCTGGTTTCACTAAGTTTCCTGGCCTGCTGTGCCAAAGCTTCCCCTTCTCCCCACTCTCCCACACCTAGCCTCCAACCCTCTCCTAGCTGTGGTGTGCTGGGGCGAAATTCAATCCATATGTTTCCTCTTGTTTCTTCAGAACTCATCCAGCCATTGTTTAAAGAGGGAGGCAACAGCCAAGAAGAGCCATGGGAGGCCTCTCTTGGCCTTCTAATCCTTCATTAGGAAGCAGGGAAAAGAGGACTCTGCCAAGAGCAAACCTGAAACATTCCTGTGGGTTCAGTTCAATGCCTGCAGATCACGTTCACACATAAACATGACCCCAGGACTGAGGATGGGAGGCATTGGCTGTTGGAAGACTCCTGGGGTGGAGGAGATGGTAAAATACCATCACACTGGCCTCCCTTGGCGATGATCTCAGGGAAGCAGTTGACAGGAGGCTGCTCTCCTTATCTACCTATACCCACTCTGACAGAAACGCCTGTAAATGGCACCCACACTAATGGAGAATCAACGATTTCAGCTCTGTCTTAATCGTAGAAGAGACGTTTTAGGCTCAGAGAGGGCAAGGGACCTGCCCACAGTCAATGAGATGACCGGGGTTTTGTGTGGAAACCAGGGCTTCTGATTTTACATCGACAGCTTTGACCCCTGTGTCTCTCATCCAGACCTTACACAGATGCTCCATGCCTGGTGCAGATTTTCTGGCTTGCTCTAGGCCAAACCTTTGAAGAATTTTATTTATCTGCTCTTCTAGAAACATCAACTTGGCAGCTGAAAATCCACAATCCCAAGACTAAAACATAACTAGGAAATCTTGAGAGTTATATATCAGACCTGGGTTTCAAAAGCAGTGGTAAGAATCATAGTAAAAATTAAATTTATATTAATATATTATTTCATTAAGTATAAATTTTCTAGAAAGCAAGGTCTTCGCGAGTCTTTTTAAATTATATATTTTTAATACAATTTCTTTGACACCTTATGCAGCTCGTGTGCTCTGAAATGGTAGGAGTTTTATGAAAATCAGTAGGGTCCACATATTAGTTTCTCCTCCATTGCTATGAGACAACACCATGACCGAGGCAAATCTGAGGAAGAAACAGTTCACTTTGGCTTATGGTTCCAGAAGGAGAAAAGTCGTGGTGGCAGCGGAGAACCATGGCCGCTAGAACAGAAAGCCGAGAGCTCACATCTTCCAAAGGGAAGCATGAAGCAAAGAAAAAGAAAATGGAAATGCCTTTACCTTCTAAAAGCCTGCCCCTAGTGACATACTTTCTCTGTCAAATCCACATCTCCTAATCCTTTCCAAACAGCACCATGAACTGGGGACCAAGGGCTCAAACGCAAAAATCTGTGGGGACAATTTTCATCAAAGCACTCCAGCGCACTATCACCTACCTTTGCCCGATACTTCCCAGAGACCCTCTCAGCCTCAGCCCACCATGCCTTCGAGGAAAACCTCCAGGCAGCGGGAAGACTGCGGCTGAGAAAGAGTACAACAACAGAGTGCTTGAGGGCTATGGAGGACACGCAGCTAAAGGCTGTGCAGGAGGTAGGCGATGGGAGTGTGGAGAAAGACGGAAGCTGAAGTCATAGCTCCATAAGCCCTCCTGGTTACACTGGCTATGGAGCACGGTGACTTCAAAGTCAAGCTATATAAACCCAAGTCCAAAATTCCACACTGCTAATCAGAGACGCTGTTGAACTTCCGATCTTTAACTATTCTAAGACCACCACCTATAAAAGGATAAACCTGAGATGACAACAGGCCTGAAGTATCTCACGCATAGGCAGAAAATTCCATTTCTTACCTGTGACATAAAACCTGCAAAGGCAGGTTGTTTGTCTGATTTTAACGTGTCTGTTTTGGCACCAGAGGATATTTTTCTCTTGAGAACAGTACGTAGAGATCAAAATTACAAAAGCAATTAAGTCCGCAGGCTTGGCACCATTGAATACTTCAAAGAGAAAACTCCTTGTCTCAGCCACGATGCCTGGCACCATTCTGTTTACATGTACCTTGCCTTGGGTGCAAGCAGAGCAAACACAGGTACTAGAACGCCATGGAGGTAGTGGACGCTTGTCTCTGAGCATGCTAGCCTGTGTGTACAGCTGCAGTTAATTATACAAACCCAGAATTGTTTTGCTCCTGGAGAAAGGAGAATGGATGATGGGTTTTCCGCTTTCATCTTTCAGTATTTTGTTTTATTTTTACTTCTCATCATAATATTTAGATAGTATTTGTGGAAGGGAGAGCAATCATAATAAGGCGGTAATCAAACAAAGAGTTCTAAGGCACCGTCACCCAAACCTCCACCTCAGAAATGTTTCCCGTAGGCAGCAGGCAGCAGAGGGCCATGGGAAAGTGTGTTGACAAGAAGAGGGAATGAGCTGTGCCAGCCAGCACCTCTTCCAAAATTCTCCATATGTCAGGTACGGTATAAGCAAGGACTCCATGGAACAGTCAGATGTCCTGGATGCTTCTTCGGGCTAGACCATGTTAAGATGGCAAGGTGACTGAAAGCAAGGACACACCCTTCACAGCCAAGAGCGAAACCTCAGTTCATTGCTCTGTAAGGAGGCATAGACCTCTATCCTAGCACCCAGGAGGCTCACAGCCTCAAGTACCTAATGATACCCTGTCTTAAAAAAAATAAAGAAAAATTTCAGTTAAAGAAGACAAATATGAGGACAGTGCAATATTTTAAAATAAAAAATTAATCTTAAAACCTCGTGCTGCACAGAATATCAAAAGTAAAGCATTCTGCTGTGAGTTCATGTGTGTAACTGGCTGTGTCCAGAAAATGCATTTTCTCCTAGTCACCCACCACCTCTGGCTCTTGCACTCTCTCTACCCCTTCTTAGACGATGGTCTCGGACACTTGTGAAGAGATGTGTAATAGATATGTTCATTTACTGCTGACAAGGGTCTCTTATTCTCTGCTCCCAGACCAGTTGTGCCACCATCTACTGCAAAAGATGCTCCTTGAAGAGGGCTGAGAGATGCTTTAACCTATAGTCCTTAGGAATGACTTTAATACGAAGGTAATTTAGCAGAACAGTCGCAATAGGTTTTCCACCAGGGTTTGTTATCTGTCTAACTACTGGTTCTTGGCCTCAGTAATGGGGCCAGGCATGGGATTTATCTTGTGGAGCAGGCCTTATATCCAGTCAGAAAGCGGCTGGTGTCCCCATGACATGCAAGTGACTCCTGCACTAGTAGAAATGCCTTGCCAAGCTTGCTGTCATTGTGGCTCTCTGCGCTCACAGCTGTGGAAGGCGGATTATTGCTTTTCTCCTTTAACATCGTGCAGAAGACCTTCTAGCACTGACATCTACCCAGCGTGGATGGAGCTTCCAGATCAGCACCAGGCTGATTTCTCCACATTTTGTAGCCTAAGGACAATAGTGTCTTCAGCAATGGAGTTTTAATCATCAAGTTCTGGAGATAACCAAGGCACCGGCAAGAGTCTGTACCATTTGGGAGTCGATGGGACCTCAGGACCTCAGCGGTCAACAACTCCAAAAAACATATCCTATTCCTAGCACTTGGTTTTTTACTTGTAAGCTTGCAGTATCTAGTAGAGACATTAATGTTCCGTTATAGGGTAACTCCATTTAAGCTCTTTTTATGTATGTTTTAGGAAGTTTCTACAATAATAAGTTTCCTTTTTGGAGAAGTCTTCAGTGTTAGTTATCCTTCCTCATATTCCCCACTCAGCCCCGACCTCCCACATCCCACGCCAATCTAACCCTTCCTGTTCCATTATTCGCATTTAACACTTTGTGCCACTATATGCTCAAGACCAGTACAAGCTCAGGGTCGACAAAATTCCAGCCTGGAGACAGGGGGCAGACATGAAGTGCCACCGCAGCTGAGGAGTTAATGGTCATTGACAGATGCTGGGAAAGGGGGAATCAGTCTTTAAGAATGTGGCCCCTGACAAGCTGACCATGCTCCCATGAAAGGCCACACACCCAGGAGTCAATGGGAAGCACCAACTACACCTGGTGGATTTTTGGGTGGGTAGGGCAGGGGTTTTCATATAAGAGGAGTTGAGTGAGGGGTTAAATATGATCAAAGTACACTGAAATCCTCACCGTGTGCTGCAGGAGCAACTGGCCCAGCAAGGCATGTCCACTGGTGAAATAGTGCCAGGAAGGTCTTGGGACTAACTACTTTCTGATTGGATCAAAAGCCCATTCAACAAGATAAAAACCCATATCTGGTATGATTATCTGACTAAGAACTTATGGTCAGAGAGATAAGAAACCCTAGGAGAGGACCTACTACTATTTTCTGCTAATTAAGTGGAGATAGTTTTAAACCAACCCCAAATGACTAATCATTAAACCCATCGACTAAGGTATCTCAACCAAAGCTCTGTTTGCAGTGGATGGTGATCTATAGAGAAGAACACCAGGCCAGGGTGCAGAGACTAAGGGACTGCAGAATGTCCAGCCCTAAAGGGAAAGCATATACCACACACACTCCTCCTCCAGAGGCTTGGGGATCATTGCAGAAAATGGGGCAGAAAGAATGTAAGAATCAGAGGAAGTAGGTGACCTCAAGGAAACAGTGTCTTCTAGAAACAGCACGGCAACTACATATATGAACTCGGAGCAGTTGTGAGGATGCATGAGACCTGCGCAGGCCCAACCAAGCCAGACCAATCCCAGCACAGACAGAGAAATCGGGCACAGAGTTTATCAGCGGTTTTTAGCTGATATGAAAATAAGAATCAAGTTTTTGCAGAGAGCACATCGCTGAATAAGCTAACCATACTCCAGTGGAAATCCATACACTGAAGAATATTTGGGCATTATAAATTGACCTTGATGGAGGAGAGAGAGAGAGAGAGAGAGAGAGAGAGAGAGAGAGA
>LOEQ01012201.1:27376-45867 GCA_001685075.1 Bramus lutescens
TAGGCCCGCTGCAGCCACACTCAGGAACCTGCAACATTTTAATTTAATCCATTACACTGTGTACCATGTCCAGAAAGTATCTTCATACTGCAAGCTGAGTTTGTGGGAGTGCTGACCTCTAGTTTTGGCTTCCCTCACAGAACTGTCTTGTGCAAGGATCAGAAACAAAGGTGTCATATTGTCAATGAAGCGAGCAGTTCTATTATCCATTACCAAATAGATACTTTTAGTATTTCAACAAAAGTCCATTAAGCAAATCCACACATTTGTTTACACATTAGTTTGACAAACAGCTCTGAAATGTATAATAAGTTTCTGGCATTGTGCCTTGACGAAAAACAAAGTGGTAGCTAGGAAATGTCTGCAATCTGGACCTCATCGACTCTCCCCCATCCACTCACTTTGAGAAAATTCTTTAACCTCTCTAGTCTCAGTTCCCTTACAGCTAGACCAGAATAACAAAATGCCTCCCATATAAGATTATTGTTAGGATTAAATATATTGTCTGTAAAACAACCAGCCAATCCAAGGCTTATGGTCTGAGGCTGATGGATTGCAATTATTATTTTTATCATAGGCGCCTCTGGAAAGAATTGAAGTGACAATAAATCACTGGGTCTGGATGAACTGCTTCCATTGGTGGCTGGTAATAACCCTGTGCCTCGCAGTAACGGGATAAACTGGGTGACATCCAAGAGAAAGAATGACCAATGAAAACTGAGAGTTTAAAGAAATAAACTTTTCTCTCCTGGTTAAGTAAGGCAGTGTCTCATAACGTGTAACCTGAGATTTCAAAGTAATGCAGGCTTGCTCCAGCACCAAAGGCAGACCGGCTGCTAGTGGATTCCGTAGGGACAGAAGATGGAGCTACGCAAACGAAGGGATTGGACTTCGAGGGAGCAATTGCGGCACAGCACGGGAGATCAGTAGTAAGAGCCGTTCCTCTCATCTCGGTGAATCAGGCCAAGATTTCCAGCTTGAGCTGAGATTCTGTCACTAAAGAGCAAAAGTTCTTCCTATCTGTGCCAGCCATGCAAACGAAAGTTCGAGTCAATTAAATTCAGTAGCAGATGACTTGGGTGACCTGAGTGTGCGCTTAACTTCCCAGAAATACTCGCGAGCATTGAGCAGCTGAGAACAAATGCTAACTCATAAATAACCAATGCTGCTAATTACTGGGGATTGAGATGCAGGTGAATGATGTTCCTGCTGCTAAGCTTTGCATCAAACCATTCCCCAAGCAACCCAAATTCAGATTTGGTACTTTCCACACCAACACTACTTTCCAAAATTATTCTGAGAAAAATGTATTTAAGTCAATTAACATTGTGCCAATATTCTTATTTTTAGATTTATTCCTGATAAAAAAATTCAAGGACCTTGAGCTCAATCAATGTTAATGGCTTTTTCTTTGAACCACACCAGCAAATAAAGTACTATATATAACATAGTAAAAATAATGATAATAAAATGCCAAATCCAGTAATAAGGCCCTTAGTGGATGTTCAAAAATATTTAAGCATAATATTTTGAGTGAATTTATGAACGGCAAAAAGATCTACCTTTTTTGACACAAAATGAGAAAAAGTATTCTGAAAGATGACTGTGCTAGGTAAGTTTTTGTCGACCCAGGAAGACTCCCAGCTGGGAAACTGTCTCTATCCATGGGCACGTCTGTGGGCCATTCTCTTGATTGCTAATTGAGGTAGGAATGTCCACTTTACATGTTGCCATCCGTAGTCAGGTGGGCCAGGACTGTGGAAGAAATGGAGCTGAGCAAGCTAGGGAATCCACCCAGGGAGCAGCATTCCTCCATGGTGTCTGCTTCCGGCTCCTGCCCTCAGTTCTGGCCCTCGCTTCCTACAGTGATGTAACGTGACCTGTAAGTCAAATAAACCTTTTTGTCCCCAAGTTAGTTTTGGTCAGTGTTTTATCACAGCAATAGGGAAGGAAACTAGGAAAGTAAATTTCCCACTTGAAGCTGGCTGTCTGACCACTCAGAATGGCAATGCTTAGTAGAGTTGGGCCACCTTTTGATATAAATATTCTGCCTCCCTTCAGGTTTTTGAGACAGAGTCTCATTCTGTAGCCTAGACTGATCTCCAACTCATGGCAATCCTCCTGCCTCAGCCTCTCCCTAACTGCTGGGATTATAGACATGAGCCATTGTGCCTAGCTTCTACAAGGCTTTTAAGTCAAGCACTTTCCTCTCCCTTCCCCTGCTCAGTTTAGTCACAGAGAATACAAATCGTCATGGTTACTTTAAGAAAAATTCTCATAGGCACCAGCAGTGAGAAATAAACCAGAGTTGTTTGTGGCATGAGATCTTAATGCAATTTTGGAAATGTTATATAATAGTCTCATTTTGGTTGGTTTCGGCTTGATTACATTACAATTCTTTTAAATGAACGACTATGAACACAAACAGATTTGGGCAAAGAAGAAAAGTTCTTCTTAAATATTACTGCCTCAGTGAAACTTTTTGTATGAATGTTTTCCAGAAAAAATCAATTTTCTTAATGGAATCCCTAGGAGCATTTCTGAAAATGTGTTGAGAGTGACCAAATCGCATCCTGCATTGATTTCTATGTGGTTAGTTTAAGGACAATTATATATGATAGTCTAGAAACGATAGACATAATTAAATTGGTATAAGAACTACAAAAGTTAGGGGCAGAACGTTCTAAATGTGCGTGCCTTGTCCTCAGTGTGTGGCGTCATCACGGCAGGACAGCCCTTTGACAATAGGGCTGCTGTTACTCTGTGAGCAGACTTCTTATCCCCACACATTCAGAGCCTAAGATCTAAGCTGGTGCTTTGACCTGCATGGTTTTAGGGGTTGAGTTTACCAGAACAAAGAGGTAATAAAGAAAAGGCAGACATAGATGCATGTACAGAAAAGTTAGGATCAGGTAGACCTGATCCACCAGCAGCCTGGAAACTCCACCCATTTATTATATTAGCCCTGACCAAGGAGGTGGGTCTCTTGCACACAGCTGAGTGAGGGGAGGCAGGTTAGCTAACTTCAGCAAGTCTCAGGTTGCAGTCATCCAGGGGAGTTAGAGCTGATCGTTTCAGCATACACTGGTTTTAGCTAGAGATCAATCATTCCTAACATCTATGCTTGAACTAGAGGGAAGCTTTGCCATTCCTCTGAGTGTGAACCAGGGAAGGCATTTGCCATTCTCAATGGTCGAAGGCACTGGAGTCTTTGACATGGATGTGACCATGTCAACAACACATGCTCACTCAGGACTTCATCTGCTCCCCGCTAGTGTGTACGGATGGTACTTAAAGTGACTTTGGGAAACACAGAGACATGCTTCCCCATACCTGCCTATGGTGCCCTGTTAACCCAGGGGCAGTATCTTTCTCCTTTCATTGGCCCCTACTGCCTTCTGCTTCCCATCCTCTCTGTAATAAACTCTGTTCATACACAAAGCAAGTGACCCCTCCATGTTTCCTGTGTCCTAAATTATGTGACCAACGCTTAAATTCCTTTCGGTGAATACTTACCTCTTTGCTGTAATCTGAACTTGAAAAAACTGACACTTTCCAAACTGTGCAATATAAATGAGGTTTTTTTCAAGGCTACATTTACACTTAGCGGAATGTGCATTCAGTGTATAACATATTGAGCTTAGACAACTGTGTGCGTCTGTGCTGGCAGCTTTTCCAACAACACAGAGTTCCTCCATTGTTCGCAAAGTTCTCTCATACCCTTTGCCAGGCCCTAAATGGAGAATAGTTATTCTAAAGATTGTTTTCAGTCACAAACTAGTTTTGCCTACTTTAGAACCTCATATATATTGAAGCATATAGAGCATGTTATTTTTCTTTTATTTGAGCTTGGCAAGGTGTTTGTGAGACTCTTCCCTGAAATTAGTTCATTACTAATCAGCATTCAGATCTTTGAATAGACTCCAGTGCGTTTCTCCATTCACTTATTCTGGTCCAAACCATTGTTGACTGAGATTCTTGGTTCTTGTGCAAGAATTTCTATGGACAACTGCTTTCATTTCTTTTAGAAATATATTAAAGAGTAAATTCACATAGTCACAGGCTAGGTGCATTTGGGTTTTATAAATGGCCAAACTTTTCCACAGTGGCTTGCCGGATGCTAGATTTCTCCTTCCAGAATGAAAACATGAACTCCCTCATCTGCTGAAAACATGAGAGATAAACAACTCCTAACTAAACTCCTCTCTGGGATGTGTCTCAGGTGCAAAAATCCATTTGATACAGGATAACTCCCAGGAATAGATCAAAACTGTCAGGAAAATGAGAGCCGTGAACGCAAATGCAGAAGGCGTAGCTCTGGGCCTTAAATGATGTACATCGTCTTCTCATCTGCTGCCTCCATACATTCATAGATGTTCTCAAAACTCCCTTCTCTGCTGATCCTGAGAGCTGGGCCTACTATCAGATGACTATCACAGTTTTTAATTCTAGCTATCAACAATAACTTTTCAATCTGTAGAGTAGTTCATTACCAAGCAATTTCCTTTCTATTGTCCTTTTTACTCTGTAGGACGTTTAGCAGAACCAGAGTGACTCTAGAGGTAATGAGATTAGTTTGTAACATGAAAAGACACTGCCAAAACCAGAGCTGGAATTTACATTCGAGTCCTTATTCATCTAAAGTACCAACTTAGGCACCATATGCTACAGGACCCTTCGGCACAACACGGTTTGATGCAGAGACAAGGGAATGGGAAATGCAGGATCCACGACGGCACAAATGCTCCTTTTGCCAAAGCAGTGATGGAGCACATGGGCTCTGCGTTAGCAAAACAATCCTGGAAGCTGGGAATTCTCCAACATCTGAACGTTACTTCTCTCATCATGCACGATTCGCTTCCTCACTTGGCACCGAGTCATTCATCAGTAGGTTCAGGGTGGACTCCTGGCCCTTTAATAATGGAGTAAGTCATTTGAGGAGATCACATTACTTCTCTGAAGTTCGCTTTCTCCATCTGCAAAACTGGTTTTCAGCATTTCTGATTTCAGAGGAGGAAGGCAGAGAGGGAGGGAAGGAGGATGGGAGAGCGGGAGAGAGAGAGAGAGAGAGAGAGAGAGAGAACGACCTTGCTATTTTTCACTGTCAACATATCATTTCATGAAAAGCAGAACAAAAGACATTCCTCCAAAATAAATGCACTTAGCTAACTTGATGAATGAAATTCGTCATGACCAAACCAAAGCCAGAGCCTGGCCTTGGGGAGCTACAGCCCTGGGTGATCCCCGAGGTTTTTAATTTATGAAGTTATGAGCCTCTTTGAAGGCAACACAAGACGTTTTGTGAGAAGGATCTCTTGGTGGTAGCAGTTTACAACGTTTCTGGTTTTCTGGGGGAATTTCCTTAAGTTCATGGCTTGGCACTGGGAGCCGCGCATCACAGGAGAGACCTGTCCTAAGAGAACTACAGATTAAAGACGGCTTGATTGCCAGCTGGTTCTGTGAGAGTACCATCCACACCCAGCAGTTGCCAAGGTTGTAAAATCCCCCAAACAACTGCCTACCCTACAGCACTACAAGCCCAGCAAGGCCAGCTCAGTCTGTAGCAGACAGCCCAGACAAGCCCCCAGCATGTGCGAAGGCAGAGCTAGCAACAGCAAAACAATTCAACTTCATGCTTCATATTGATTTGGTTTTAGTCTCCATTTTAAGAAGTCATTCTGACCTATTGCAGAAATATATAGGGTTCACACTGTGCTTCTTAATATGCAAGCAATATTACTTAAATATGTTAAATTTTATTTCATTTCTAATTAAAATATAATTAATTATACTATTTCCCCTTCCTCTTCTTCCCCCATTCCTCTCATGCCCCCCCCCGCTTCCTCCCAAATTCCTGGCTTCGTTTTCTTTAATTGTTATTTTTTTATATCTATCTCTATGTTAATAAATATATAAACATAAACCTTCTGAGTCCACATAGTTATTGCTCAGTGGATTTAGAGCTGATGACTTGATATTAGAAAACAAACGGAGCTAATACCTAGGAGAGACTGAGTTTCCCTCTCACAGAAATCATTAATTGTTTATAACTCTGTACTTAGAGGTAAGGCCCTGTGAGGGTTCCCCCAGTCCCACTGGGATGTCAACTAGTGTTGGAAATGCCCATGTCTTAGGCAGCCATAATGTTGAGATTTCCTGGGTATAGCCTCCCTGTCATATCTATAAGACACGAACTTGCAGGAGACCATCTGCTCCTCTGGCTCTGACAGACTTCTACCCTTCTTTCACAACACCCCCTGACAAGTCCTAACTGCGTCCTCAATGCTGATTCATATACCCACAGATGAGTGTGGCTCTCACTTCTTCTCAGGTCTGGTCAAATCTGTTTATCTAACTGGGTTAGTCATGGGAGGCTAAATCTTGGTGAGTAGACATCAAACTTGCATCCACATTTAATCCTAGCGCTTGGTATATGAAGAATGGTAAATATTTTTGAGTTAAGGAATATCAATCAACAAACAACTGCAACATAGGAGCTGTTCTTTTGTTTAGGCAGCTATGACCCTTCTGAATGCTTCTGGAGCCACAAACAATTCTAAAGACACTGGTAAGTAATGTATCTTCATATTTTACTTGCTCAATACATATTCCTTAAACAACTACCTCAGGAAGTGCAAAGTTTTAATAACATCATGGAGGGTTTGTGACAACATATACCAACCTTATCCTGTACGACTGGAAAACACAGCCCAGGAAAAAGCAGACCCAGCCCATTGAAGTTCTTACACTTTCCCACTTCTCCCTCCCATGGTTTTTTTCCCCCCAACTTGCTTCCCACATTGGTAAACTGGGAAACGCAAGCATTAGCCTATAGGGACAAAGCTGAGATTTCCTGTTACTCACTCCAGATTTCCATGGCAGCCATATAAACACAGAAATAATGGAAAGGCACATGAGCTTTCCCATCACGACCCCATTTCTGATAAGCCAAATATGTCTTCTACAGAGAATGTTCTCAGATATTGGCATCCAGGAAAATAATTTCAGTTTCATCTTAAGTTAGGAATAGTTCTAACATGAAATCTGAAATTAATAGTTCTCTGTCTTGAACCCACTCACCAGAGGAATCTTAAAAATATCTAATGCAGTATCTGGACTTCACTCAAGATCCACTCAAACTGAATATCTTGGTTTCACTTTCAAATTGTATTTCCAAAAAGAGCCGGTTAGGAGCAGAAATGGAGTGTTGCTAAATAGGGAGCAAAGAAAAGAGGAAGTTTTTGAGGGGCAGAGTAAAGGAAGAGTTCATTTAGGTGATAAAATATTTAATGCCGCGTTTACATCTTAACGGGGAGAAAGAAAGAGACGTATCAGTGATGCAGAAGAGGACACACACACTAAGGACACACATCTTCCTGCAGCATTAGGGTGAGGACCCGTCATGCCAGGGGAGAAGGGCTGCATGCGCAGTATGGCAGGTGTCGTCTAGATCAGAGGAAGGAAGGCAGAGCACATGGGCTCGACGCTGTCGTAGGGTATGCTATGTGACTCTGCTTCCAGTGAAGTGAGAAGCAAGCTCTAGAAGAAAACTGTGGGGAAAGACAAGCAAACTAGAATGAAAATAAAACTACGGCAGAAATTCTGTAAATCATGAAAAGTGCTATCAATAACATTGGGTTAATAAATTTTAAATGCAAATACATTCTGGTATTATATAAAATATTACTTAAAGCTGACCTGGAAAAACTGAAATTCTTTCAAAGTGATCAAATACAAACCATTAGAAATTTATTGTGATTAAAAATAAATGTAATTAAAAATGTGCTGTATTTTACTGATGACTGCTACCATTTTTTCAAAAGTTAGATGCATATTTCATAGGATACTTCATAGAATATGAAAATTAGAAGAAACACCAAGTCACTTTTGAAGATACAAACCTGGCTTCAAAATCTAAAGAGAAACTCTCAAGAAATGCATATTTTAGGCATTCTTCATTATAAAAAAGACTTAACAATCATAAAGAAAATGTTAGCAAATAAAATTCAATGAGACATTGAAATAGCATAATAACTAAGTTTTGGTTAAGATGCACATACAAATATAAAATACATAAATACATTTAAATATATGCTTGGGTTGATTTTTATTTTAAACTTTTAAAAATAAGACTGATAATAAAATATAAAGCAAAAATAATTTTGCATTAGCAATCAATATAATAATTTCCTCTAGGTACTAGGCAAAAATAAATTCCTAATCTTATTCTCTCCAACTTTTCACCAAAGGAATCTGACATTGCGGTAAGACAGAAAAAATAATGTCAGTTGGGTTCACAAATGACACACTTTTCTATACAGAAAATAAGAAAAAATGTTCAGATACACTCTCAGAACTATTAAGAGCATTCAACAAATGTCCTGAGTACTAAATTGCAACATGGATGGTATTATCCCTGGCTTCTAATCAAATCAACAAGAAGATATACTTTATAAATTCTTCTGCAATCATAATAAGTGATGTAATTACCTAGAAATAAACCAGCAGCTAGAGTTGGTACCCTAAGAAGAAAAGTCCCTGAGATTTATTGGCATTTCCTCCTAAGACTAAAGTGAATTAGAAAATTTCATACTTGTTGAGAAAAGTCTAAATACAAATTGCAACCTTCACTTTAATCTATACTCCTCCACAAACTCCATTACTATAAACATTGAAGCAATAAGTTCCTAACTGAGCAAGATGATTATAAAATTCACATACAAGAATAAAGGGCCTACAATAACCAAAACAAAGGAAAAGATGAGTAAAGTTGAATTTGATGCTCTATCAAAATTGGACACGATCTTCATAAATCTACCTAGGGTAATTTTTTCTTAGTTATGACACAATAATAATAACATTAAAACATCCTAGGCTGGAGTGCAGCTCAGTAGAGATCTCCTGGCACTGCAAGACCTAGGTTCAACACACAGCACCATAAAAATTCATTAATTCTATACACTATAAATGAATAACCATATTAATTATATTAAGGATATTTCATTGCCTTTAAGTTAAAAAAAAGTCTGTCTGACAAAATATATCAATTAATCAGACTTTAAACTATGGGCTAGAGTAAGCATTATCATCCAGTTTACAATGGCTATTATGCATGGGCCAGTGAAAGAGAATTGAAAAGCCAAACAGGAAATAATACGAATTTTTAGTTCATGGGTACTGCTATGGCAGCTCCTTCCACTCCTTCAGCCTTTAAGATTCAACTGACATGTTTATGGGAAGACACTAAAATATTATTTTCCAGATTTTAGGCTGATAAAAATAAAGTTTAAAACACAAACATTTAAATTTAAAAGTAAGATGCTAATTTGCAATTAATGTGAGCCAATCTTGCTAGATCTAGTGACATCTAAGCTGGGAGAGGATACAGGGAGGAGAAATACCAGTCCTGATAAGTAGGCTCGTTAGATGGTCCCAATGCCTTGGAAAGTGACTTGACAGTACAAGGTCAAGGTAAAGAATTGTTGGTTCTTACAAATGAATAGGTATCTGTCTAGATATATCTAGGTATATAGGTCATATAAAAATAAAACCAACAATAACAATGAACTCTGTTCCATATGTCTAAAGAGACTTGGCCAGCACCTTTTGGGATCGTCAGAAATCAGAAATCCAAATCTCTCTTGTAAGTGGTGAAAGAAGGTTAAGCTGAAGAGCCTTCTCACACAGGCACATGAATAACAGCCTCGGCTCTGCCTCAGAATTCAGATGTTGACGTCCTAACCCCAGATGGTTTTGAATATGTGTCTACCTTGGACAGAGCATCTTCTCCAACCCTCCCACCCCACCCTAGGTGATGTAGGTTGAAGCCAAAGCCTTGTGCATGAGCATTCCACTATTGAGGAATTTCTTCATAAATCTACGTGGGGAGGACCTTTCCAGAGAGGTAAGAAAGTCACAGCAAGGCCATCAGAGGGGGCCCTGATGCAATGAGATGGGTTTTCTTACAGGAAGAGGGAATTTGAAGAGATACCAAGAATGTGCAAGGCAAAAGAAATGCATAAATAAGGGTTTGGAAGGGAGGCCCTTTCAAACATTTTGAATTAAAACCCTGACTCTTACTATAATATTTTAGCATTTTCTATTTGTTTACTGATTCATTTTTTTAAAAAAAAAACCTAAAAGAGCAGTGTTTCAGGTAAGATTGACTAAAATATGTAAAATTAGCAGACAGAAGCTTGGAGAGAAAAAGCCTGTATAATTTTGGAATTAACTTCCCCAAGACATGTTCAACTGCCAGAGTTAAAATAATAATATAATAATAATAACCTAAAAGAAAGCCAGAAACCAATGGAACCCAATGATAAAACTGCAAAACAGATCAACAGCATCATTTCCTCATGTGTAAAAAACACATAAATGATTTTTAAAAAAATCCTTGTCCCTCTTTGCTGCCAGACCTCCGCCATCATGGTTCACATGCACACTCCTGGGAAGGGCCTGCTTCAGTCATTGCTGCCCTACGGCCCTAGCATCCCCACGTGACTGAAACTGATGTCTAACAACATGAAGGAAGAGATTTGCAAACTGCCTATAAAAGGCCTGACTCCCTCCCAAACAGGTGAGATCCTGAGGGACTCACATGGTACGGCACAGCTCTGTTTTCTGGACTGGTAATAAAATCTTGAGAATCCTTGTTTCCAAAGGCCTTGCTCTCATCTTCCTGAGAATCTCTACCATTTGATTAAGAAAGCGGTTGCTGTCTGAAAGCATCCTGGGAGGACCAGAAAGGATGAGGGTACTAAATGGCGCCTGGTGGTGATACAGAGCGAAATTCATCAGCTGGCCCCCAGTCACCAGCTGACTCGTTACTATAAGGTTAATCAGGTCCTTCCACCCAATTGGAAATATGAGTCATCCGTGGCCTCTGCTCTAGTGGCATAAATTCTCTTATGCACACAAGTAATCAATCTATTTTGAAGTAAAAAACTAAAATCTTCCCAAAAAATATAGACCCTCATTCTAATCGTAGGAAAATACAGACACATCTAAACCATGAGACCTTCTCCAAAAACTGTCAAGGACGAGAGAGGCTGGGGAAATGGCTAAGTTGATATAGCACTAGCCATGCATGAGGACCCGAGGTCAATCTCCAGCACCCACATAAAAGCTGGAGACAACAGTGCCCCCCTCTCATCCCCGCACTGTGGAAGTAGGGGATAGGAGTCTAGAGGCTTGCTGTTCCATCAGAGTAACTAATCAGTGTGTTTCAGTTTTGTTGAGATACTCTCTGTCTCCAAAAGGAACTGAGGAAGACAACAAGATGTCAACCTCTGGCCTCCACATGTGCACACACACACACCGCACATGTCTGTGTACACACAAACACATAAACACACACAAGCAAACAAACCAAAGAAATGGAATAAAGTCAAGGACCTGGAAGTCAAAAGAAAATGCAAAATCTTCAGAGCTTGGAGGAGTCAAAGGTGAAGGGGCAGCTAGATGCAAGGCAAGGTCTTGGGTGAGCCTTGAAACACAATAAAATTCATGATGGTCAAATGCAGACTAGAAAAGGGACTAGTTGAAGCAATAATGGCATGCCCAAGTCAATTAAGATGGTAGCAGTGGGAGCAGAATAAGGGGAGCTGAAGAAATTCTTTGTATTTTTATTTTAATTCTTTTATGTCTAAAATACTTTCAAAATGGCACATTTAAAACTAAGTGGCCATGCTGATTAAATAGGACAGTAATGAGAGGCAGTACAATAGCCTGGGCTCTGAGTTCAAACCCCAGCTCTATAGCTGATTAATTATGCAATTTGGGGCAAGCTGTCATCATCACCCTGTGCTCTAGTTGCCTCATTTTTGCAAAGAGTAGCATCATGATGCCTACTTCATGAGGTAGATACAAAAACTAAACAAGGGATCCTTGAGAAAGGTAAGAGCAGTGCTTGGTATATGATGCATGCTCCATCGCTCCCCTCTCTTGCTGTCGTGCACAGTGGCTCCTCCATGCCAGGCAGACCTTGGGTTTCACTTGTCAAAAGATGACCTAATGAAAGCTGACCAATCACCTGTTGAGACTGGAAAATGAAAGACTATAGGGGCAAAAGTACAGCCTCATTTTGTGTGCTCCGAACACACCAGCTCAAGGGCTGAGGAGAGCTCAGGACAGCAGGGAGTGGAGTCTCTCCAGATGTGATGGAGATGGCCTGGACCACGGGTTTCCTGTCCGTGATATGCACCCATGTGTGTGATGAGGCCATGGCAACTGGCCCAGTGTTTCCATGTTAACCTACCTTCCTCCATACCTTCTTTCCTTCCTTCCTCCCTCCGTCCCTTCCTTTATTCTCAAGAAAACCAAGTGCCTTGGCTCTTTGTAAGAAAATTCATGATTTCTAAATGTCAGCAAATGATTCAAAGATTTAAACTAGCCTGAGCCAACAGTACAAAATCCAAGCTCAACACGTGAGTGAGCAAGGTCCATCTAGTGGTCCCCACTTGTAGCAGCCACCTTCTTAGTAGGTACGATTGGTGAAGGAGCAAGCATGTGGGACTTTGAGGTCAAGATACCTGCCACAGATCCACTCAGATCTTAATGAACATACCCCCCACACCGCTTGCTTACACATGCGTGCTTACACATGACACAGTGCAAGCACACACATCACAGGCATTTGGAAAATCCAGAAAAAAATTAAATGCAAGTTTTCAACTGGAAGTTCTCAGAGCCATTTATTAAGCCCAAGTCTACTTGGAATAAATACAGATTAAGTTCATGCCACACTTTCCCCTCTTATCCAGGGCCATTTTCTGAGGAACTGCTCCAGTAAAGTGCTCTGGGAAAATGCTTAGGAGATGCAGACAGGCATCTCTGGTGTCTAAACCTCCTCAGTCTTGAGCTCATTGCAATACCCTCTCTCCCGTTTCTGTATAGTGTTGGTACCTGGTAGGTCCCTAATAAACGATATGCAGAATTCACCTCCTCTTGCAAAGGAATTGGAGGCTCACTGTACTTCATCTGAGGAGGGGAAAAAAGATGGGAAGTAAAGCCAGATAGCACATGGGACTGAAACCAGCTTCCGGCTCTGCCAGTTGGTTTTGATTGCTTACCAAGGAAAAACCAAACAAAGAACAGGTGGAATTTATTTCAGCAAACAGCTCCTTTCAAAGAAAAAGAACTCAGTTACAATCCGAACACAGTTGCTAACAACCACTTAGTTAAAGAAAACAACATGTTCAAACAGGGCTTGCTGGAGCAGGCGTTTGGTGTCTGTGTGTGTGTGTGTGTGTGTGTGTGTGTGTGTGTGTGTGTGTGTGTTCTGAAAGGAAGGCAGGATAAACATACTTGCATACATCATCATTATGTCTACGAACACTTAGTAGCTCAGGAGTAAAAGAAAAGGTTTCTACACACTTAAGTACTGAGGGATTTCATGGTATATTTTGCCAAATCCTCCTCAATCAGCAGATGATGGGCACAAGCGCCAAAGAGGCTCAGTTCCTCCTTGTTCCCTGGGTTCCCTATTCCCTTCTATCCCTGTCCTCTCTCCTCAGTGCACGGCTCCTTCAAACACAGATGCATTAAGAAAAGTTGAAGAGGTCAGAACTCTGCATAGTAAATTCCAGCAACAGTGAAATGAGCTTGGGTGCATTTGGCTATACGGAAAGTTAAACAGGAGTAAATTCTGGTCAGAGCAAGGCAATAAAGTCTAAAGCAGTAACATTGCATGCATTCTCAAATACATGGGGAATCTAATATTGCTGAGAGATCTTATGAACTATACAGATATTGATAATAGCTACCAAACCTCCATCGAAGCTCTGTTCTACCGTTTCCTGTCCTCCATTTTTGTTTAATCTCACAATGAAAGATGGCACCCCAGGTTCTAATAGAACGGAAGGCAGATACCCTGAGTCAGTTATAATGTTAGGAGTACAGTCCAGATCACTGATTCCAAAGCCTTGAGGTTTTCAGCCACACCAAAGGACAGGCCCAGTAGGACACCAAGCCATGTATTATGATGCAAACAGTATATAATCCTGGAGTGGGATCTCACATCTTTTAGTCCAATCAACTGAGAGACTGAGGCAGGTACATCTCTGAATTGGAGGCCACCCTGTTCTAGACAATGAGTTCCGGGCTAACCATATCTACATAATGAAAATTCTTCTCAAAACAGAAAGAAGGAAACTAGGGTATATAAAACAGTGAAAGAGAAAAATGCTTGCCCCATGTTTCATGTGTGCTCATCCTAAGTCAAACCCCTGTGAGCAGTGCTGAGACTGAAAACGTCAGACCCTGCCTAGGCATCCGTAGTGAGATTGGTGGTAAACAGGGGAGGCAAGATAAAACGGGTGTGGCCCGGGACCTCACGGGAGACCATTGCATTTGGAAGGTCCTAGAGAAGTTTATGGAACTTATGGCATGTGAGGTGACCCTGGAAGGGGAGAAAGGGCTGTTCACGGGACACAGGGGGGAAATACTGTTGGAGATACAAGCGGAAGAACTGGAAAGCAACACAGGCTGTGGAACGAAAAGCATTTGTGGGAACGCAGCAAGGCCGTGAGCTGTGGCTTGAGAGGGAAAGAGAGATGGGTCTAAAAACCTGGAGGATCTTCAGCTTGAAACTGAGAGAGTTGAACTCTGTGTTGTGGGTGACGAGCATGGGGGTAGACGAGGTTAAATAACACATGGGACAGCACAAATAATCCTAATAATAGGGAATCTAGCAAATGGGGAACGTGAGTTAAAAGGGAGCAGCCCTTAGAGTCTGGCCTGTGTAGGAACGCCAGCTCTACCACCAGCCCTACAGCCTTAGGTAAAAGCCTGCGCCTCTCTGAGTCCCAACATCCTTAGCTGTAAACGGAAATAAAAACAGCAGTCTGGCTCACAAGGTTGTTGTGCTAGAGCAGAAAGCACCTATGAATGAGTCTCCAAGGGGCAGGTCCTGATTTACATAACGTTTGGCTTCTCTGTCGCTTAGCATAAGGGATGGCGAGGTCATTTCTCCATCGAAGCTGGTACACAGCGGCACTGCACAAACAATAGATGCTGTGGAAGGAAGGACACTAGTTTAGTGACGGGTAGGGTCTGGTTTGGGTTCCCTCAGCTAATAGAAGGGGCTCACTGACTGACATCAAGGCAGCTGTGACACCCTCCGGATCGCGGCTCCTCTCAGAACATCACAGTTAATCATCAGCAAACAGCTGAGCCTTGCTCCTCCTTAGGAGCTGAACCGTCTCTATCTCCGGAACTGCGTGTAACTACAACAGGCCCCACTCTTTTCAATAGGAAGCGGGGACGGGAATGCTCACTGGATGGGTGAGCCCGATCTAAAGGACTAACAGCAGTTGGGAGAATCTGGAGTAAAGCTTTACGAACGCAAAGGAGCACTGTGATGAGTCAAGTTCACACAACTCTACTGAAATCTTGAGCTCCAGGGGTAGAAAAGAGTTACTGTTTGAAGTGCTCACATGAGCTCTAAGGAGGAAAAACAACGAAACTCTCAGCCTCTGGCCCCTCAACACTGAAAAGCACTTTTACCTTTACGGGCTGGTTCATTGCTACCCTGTGAAAACAGAGCTCAGGCTATAAAATAAGGCCAATTAAGTCTACACAATTCTGCTTCCTGCCCCATCAATTTCACCTCTTTCTCTTTCTTCCCCATGTAATTAATAGCCTCCCCTGCTTTATTTCCTCGTAGCACAGGTTTACGTTTGGGAATGTCATAAAATGTACAGTATGCACGGGGGGTGGGGGATCACCCCTCTGTCCCGCACGTACACTGGCATTTGCACATGAGCGCGCACGTGACGCACCAACACGCTCCTTCCTCCCTACCTACGTGCTTATGAAATCACTGCTTAGGCATCATGGTTGATGATGGCACTCAGCGTCCTTGATGATCTAATGTGACATTCCATGGCTTCTTTCTCCCTGCTGTCTCACAGACACAGGGGCTTAGCCAAGCGTCAGTCCTGAGTAGAGACCAGAACCCAGATGCTCTCGACAAGCCAACCACAGGGTACTTGTTCACGGGTCTAGGAGGGCTCTTGCTAGGGGCATCCATTGTGTTTCTTTTCCTGTCGCCAGGAGCTGGAAATCTCCCATAGATGCTTACTGCCCTGAACAGAGCATGTTTCTGTTTTATTCCTGTTTCTTTGGGACAATGTGAGTACCCAAGCTATTTGAAAGATGAGGGAACTTGAGGTGAAGCCACCAGATGGAAATGTTTCTTGGGCTTCTGTGAGCTGTGACACCTTGTGTGTGTCCTTTGTGGGTCGTGATGCCATGGTTTGGAGGCTCAGCGGAAATACTTCAGAAATACAGAGGTCCTTCCACTGCGTGCTCAGGGAGGAACAGAGATTGGCGGCTGTCATTCTCAAGAGTGATGAGTCAGTGCCAGGAGACACAGAGCCCTGACTCTGCCGCCATCCAGAAACCCTCACATGGGGTTTCCTGTTTTGGAGGCCCGGCCTCATCACACTTCAATTTTCAAAGCTTCCTCGTGTGTTAATCAGACAAATGGGCTGGTGCAAAATTCAAGATGTTGTTATTTGTAGGCAATTGGATGGAGCTAGAAAACATCATTTTGAGCGAGGTAACTCAGACCCAGAAAGACAATTATCACATGTATTCACTCCTAAGTGGTTTTTAAACATGAATCAAAGAAAACCAGCCCACAAATCACAAGCCCTGGTTTTTAAACATAAATCAAAGAAAACCAGTCCAGAAATCACAAGCCCGAAGAACCTAGACAACAATGAGGACCCTAAGAGAGACATAAATAGATCTAATCTACATAGGAAGTAGAAAAAGACAAGATCTCCTGAGTAAATTAGGAGCATAGGGACCTTGGGAGAGGGTTGAAGGGGAGGGGAGAGGAACGGAGGAGAGCAGAGAAAAATGTAGAGCTCAATAAAAATCAATTAAAAGGTGGGGGGGACTGGTGCTCTTCTTGGATGCATGCTCGTGGATTACACAAACTACATAATTTAATCATTGCCCTGAAGGATCTTCCCTTATGCCCATTGTTAGTGTGTATTGCTGACCAGGACAGTTATCTTGTATCCTTTAGGTTCTGAATAATAAAAATTTCTAATTTCCACTCTTCCCTGCTGTAGAAGAGACATGCATGGCTGCTGTGTATAGGTAGACCCCTCCCGTGGCTGTAACTGAGGAGACAGCATCTCCTCTGCATGTCACTAGAAAATGGAGCCCAAGCCCTTCTGAATGAACTTTTACCACCTTCCCTTCTGCCACCATGAGTGTTACGTTCACACTCCTTCTGAACCTTGCGGAGTGTTGAGAATGCTCCTGGTGAGGGCATTCAGATCAGCCATCCTTTTACGAGGAGCAAAAACTGTTGTGACCTCATCTAGGTACAAGAATGCTTTCTTGGATGGGAAGGGACGAAGGTAGCAGACGTTGGGACCAGATTTATGTGACCTTCCCATGTGCTCTGTTAAGCCCCTTAGGGTTCTCTCCCCATCTTGCTTCTTTGTCTCCTCTTCCTTTCTCTTCTTGAATTTGCCTTCATGAAACATTCTGCTTGGTGTAGGGCTAAGACTTTTTAAGGAAATACTTTCAGCTCTTGGGCACTTCCCCCCCTTTCTTTGCTCTAGAGAGTCAGAACCTGAGGTTCTGCTGCTATCTGAGGGTTCCTCCAAAACAGAGATGGGAGGTAAATACAGAAAGGCCAGCCTATTCATCCTACTTTTCCCTTTCCATAACTAGCCCCCAGGGCCACGTAAAACACCAAGCAGATTTAACAAAGGTGTTCTCCATCCGGGATGAAAGGAAAAGGTTAGTAGTGGTACCTAGGAGAAACTGTTCTCCTTAGATGTGTATGGCATGGAACAACTCTAGCAATTAATGAAGGACAGGGCTTGGTTATAAAGACAGTCATTGAAATGTAGGCTATATAACAATAGAGTAGAATTTTCCACAGAGACGGAAATGTCCTTTCTGCTCGGTTCAAAACAGCAACCATCAGTATTTCGTGCAGTACAGCAGGTAGAATGTGGCTAATGCTACTGAGTGTTTCACTTTGTTTAGTTTGAAATAAACAAGCTTTAAATTTCCACTAGGGGGTTAGATGGTGAAATTTAAACTTTTTGTTGATAAATGACCTTATATAAGGCATTTTATCTCTCTGACCCTGCGATCACCCATCTGTAAAGTAGTCACAGTTCTGCCACCTTGCGTCTTTATTGGACTAACAAAGTGAGAGAGACTGGCACCAAGTTGATAAATGCCAGTTCCAGATCCTGCACTCCGTAAGAACTCTAGAGTGAAATCTGAAAATTAGAACAATGTAACAATCTGAAAGAAATGCATTTTAAAAGTCCATGCCTTGCTTTTTCTCTGGAATCAATTTCTTATGATTGCCACATTCACTCACCCTTCGTTGTTTGCCAAGAGTGTCCTGAGAGCAAATAAAGGCTGAAAGGATCATACCTACAGTGGCCCTATGTAGTGATGAGGGGAGCGGGCCCTGCTTTTCGTCCAGCCCAGCTCCCGCGCGG
>LOEQ01012201.1:47888-68273 GCA_001685075.1 Bramus lutescens
GTTTCTTTATTAACCAATGAAAGTAACACATAGACAGATGACCCTCCTACATCAGCCCTACCTGCCCCTCACTGCAGTCCAGGCTTGAAGAGAAAGGGAAGAGTAGACTGGACAACCAGCATTGGCAACCAACATCGACCTCTTTATCCCAGACTGCAGACACATCCTGCCACCATGCCTTCCCCACCATGGCGGACTGAGCCCTCAAACTGCTAGCCAAAAGGCTTCATCACTCAAATTGCCTTGGCTAGCATATCACCACAGCTGTAAGAGGGCTCCCTAATGCATCCCGTAAGGATCTCAAGTTAAACGAATTCAGAAGCAAGTAGTCCTGTCTCACAAACTGTTCCCCTTCAATATTCTCTACCTCACAGAAAAGCGATGGCATCTGCCCACAGAACCAGAAGACAGGGGATCTAGAATCACCGAGTTCAGCCATTGTGCCCCCCCCAAGTTCCTACTGAGCCCTCCCCAGAAGCCTTGGGGTTGGAGTATCTTATCATTTACCTCTGACTCGCTGACCTTGCCAATAAGTCAGACAGTGTCTTCCATAGGCTTGGTGTTGTTAATTCAAGAACATTTTAGAAGAGTTGCTTTTTCTTAGACTGTGATGCCTGCAGAGGGCAAGGAACAGATTCTGTCTATAATAGACTCTTACTGTTCAGTAGGTGTGACAAAATGGCACTCGTTTGCAATTATGCTGTTTTCCTAGAAACACGGTCACATAAACTACAACTAACCACATTTGTTCTTTGTCACTGGACTGCATGCCATTGCTTTGTCTTTGCTGTCTTCACACCATACTCACATCCCAATCCACAGGAAGTGCCGGGAGACCAGGGATGAATGAAGAAATGATGCAGTGAATGAATGAATGAAGAACAAAGAAACAAAGGAAGCAACGCAGTTCTTTGGACCAGGCAGCCCCGAGTAAGCCACTTTCTGCAGAAGTCTAAGCCAATCCTCCTTCCCATGTCATAACCCAGGCAGGACTCAAAAAGAAACTTGAGGAGCAGCCTAATGGTCAGGGAGAAATTCTCACCAACAATCAGCAACCAGCTGGACTTCCATAATTCCCATCCTCTCTCCTCTCTTGATCGTTCTCATTTCCCATCTTACCCATTATTTCGATAACGACTTCAAACGCCAAGTTTTGCTATTCAGGGCACTATGGAAATGTGTTTTTCTCATCTGTTCTAATGAAATAGTTTCCACTGTCTGTTTCCCCTGCAGATAGCGATCACACTCCGGGCGCAATAAAAAAGAAAGCCCAAACTTTGACCAATATAGACTCTAAAGCCTGTCCTTGGAAAGCAACACCCTAGGGGACTCTACCATAACCTCTCTGGACTTGGCCCGGCTACTGCTGTTGAATACAAGGTATTGGGAATGATCCATTTCTGTGAGTGGACTTCCTGATTCTCCCCGCTAAGTCTTCCCAGAAGGCCAAAAGAAAAAGGCTTTGAAGAATGGCACTCCCTCAAGACCTGCGGAGGGAGGCTTCCCAGGGTCTAACAATAGGATTAAAGCATCCCCAACCTCCTTCACTGCCTCCTCTGGCTATAGCCCCTCATCTCTGATTACACTGTTGCCTGGGCACTGGACTGTCTCAGGTTGGCTGATGGCATCATCAGGACAATGTCTGGTCCCACTGGCACAAGATAAATGACCTTGGACAACTATTTTACCTATTGCCTTCAGTATCCCATTTATGAAGCAATTGTACTGACCTGTGCTTCAGAGTGTACTGTGAGATTAAGTTACATAATATTCCAGATGCCCCATGGGAACAAGTTCCAGGCCCATGGGAGGAGTGTGTATCATGCATCCTTGTCAGTATTTGACTTCTCTCAGCTCTGATATCTCTATGACCATGTTTGCATAGAGTTTATAGCTAGGAGATTGCCAAATGAAATCCCCATTTCATATGCTTGTGTGCATGCCCACACCAACACACTATCACCCTATACACAAAGAAACACATACAACTTACATAAGCCACATATATTTGTGTCTTATGTACCCAAACCACCTATGTAAGCTGCACATATTATATGGATAGCATACTATACACACATCAAATACACCAGAAACCCATACCATTCTACCCAACATGCAAAATACTACATGCATACCATATACAGAGATATTATGCTACACACAATTCAATTAAACACATACATGCACACATCAGGGGGTGGGATTTGGGTCTTGGCCAGTTAAAATTCCAAGGGTGACCTATCCCCACTGGCCTTTGTTATGATCTGGCCTTCCTAAAGAGGAAACAGCTCCTGTGCTCCGCCCAAAGGGATTGGGAGGAAATGCTTTGGGAAACATAAAGGAAGGGAATGTGCTGTCCCTTTAAAGCTTTTGATCTTTACTGAGACCCTGTTTTCAATCCTGGCTGACAGTAATCAGCAGTAACATACCTGGATCATTCACTCAAGATCAAGCACCATTTAGCACACATAGAAAAATTCTGGCCATATAATACAGCAGACCTCTGTTGCATGCAGACGGATGAGCAGTCTGGGGCCATGGAGCAGTTCCCCTTGCCAATCTCTGCTACCGCTTCAGCTCTGCTCACTGCAAAACTGTGTTTCAAGCTGGCATGGGCCAGGCACTGACAGACCAAGTCATCTCTTGTCTGTCTTGCTGTACTTTACTAACAAATGTCTCAAAAAATAACAGCCGAGCCTCCATTGATCTCTCTTCCATTCTACTCGCCTACAAGTACAGTTGACATCTGTGTGGTTAAGGTTTGACACCTCCCAGTGGCCTACTGCCATTCTAGGGTTCACGTGAGGCTTGGTGTTCTCAGCTCCAAATCAATTCAGTTGTAGCTTTTGTTACTCAAAATGCAGAGATTTCCATAGAGACCAAACCAGCTATTCCCCGCCAACCCATGCTTGGTCATTTTGTTTACATATTTCGACCAAATAATCCCCCTCCAGAGCCATGGACCATCAGACTAGGACATAGCCACCCCAACCTCAGAGATGTGAGGAGGTGATGGGTTCCATAAAGTCAGGCAGCTAGAATTTCAGTGACTTCATTAAAAAGGAGGATTGTCTCCTTTGCCATGACTGAGTTGTGTAGTTAATAATTGAAATATAAATCTTAATGCTTTAGGTATTATAAAGGAAACATGTATAGTAATAGCAGGTCCAAATCAGGGTGAGTCTATGACAGTACTACCCCCATGAAATCAGCATCCCTCACCTTTTGTTCTACCTTGATGTTAGATCAGATAACTCTTGAGTAGCTTTTTCTCTTTAGCTCATGTGCTTAGCAGTTAAGGTGTGTCCATGCTCATTAGTTATTCACAGTGACCTGAAGGATTATCATTTTGTTTCCTAAATATGGAAGTTATGGGTCATATAAGTATTTCATTAAATATCTCATAGCCTGTAGTGGGAAAGGCAGAGTGGGGAGACTGCTCCATCCTCAGGACACCACACTGGCCTGCCTCCAGTCACCCCACATATCTCTGCAACTTGATAATGGTAGACGTCTGGTGGGTAACTTGAAGCTTTCTGCTAAACATGACAGAAAAGAATAAGGAGGCCCCTTGTAGGTGTAGACTTGACTTCAGAATGTCCCACATGTTGATACTGGCTGGTCTCTGACTTCAGTTCATCTTCAAGTTTTAGATGTTTCTCAAGGTAGCCATCCCTTACACCCTTGACTAAGGGTCCCACTATTACATGTTGCTACAGCATCTTGTTCTTTTTACTTAGTTCTTTGAAATGAAAATTGAAATTTATGCCTTGGGCAGCTTGTATATGGTGGTTTTGTTGAATTTGTCCATATTAGGTTTCATGATCTAAGTTGGTGTAGTAAGGAGGCTGCTAGTTTTTTCCCAGCTGCTTAGCCCCAAAATAATCACACAGAAACTGTATTAATTAAATCACTATTTGGGCCATTAACTCTAGCTTCTTATTGGCTCTTACTTCTTAATTTAACCCATTTCTATTAATCTGTGTGTCACCACATGGTTGTGGGTTACCAGCTAAGGCTCTGTCTGGTTCCAGCAGGGGCTACATGGCTTGTCCCTTACTCCACCTTTCTTTCTCCCAGTATTCAGTTTAGTTTTCCCTGCCTAGTTCTGTTCTGCCCTGCCATAGGCTCAAAGCAGTTCTTTATTAATCAATAGTAATCATAGCATATAGAGAAAAATCCCACATCACTTCCCTTTTTCTATTTAAATAAAAAAGGTTTTATCAAGCAAGAATTATAGTTACAATATTTATATATAATTTATCTTTTATCATAATTAAGTAAAACTATAATAATAACTATAAATTCTTCAACTCCATCAAAGACTCCAGAAGGACATATTACCTAAGTAAACAGGAGGTGCATTGTAAGCAACTTCCAAAACTCTAGAATTGACAGAGACATTTCACTGCCTGGACAGTCACCCAAAACTCTTCTGTACCATTGGGGCATCCCGTCTTCAGTCCACAGGCCCATGAAGCAGAAAATTTTAAAGACAGATACACCTATATTGGCAGTTTGTCAGTCATATTTTTCTATGTCCTCTATAATGTCTAGAAGACTCTTTCATGAAGCAGGAACCCTGAAGGATGGTCTCACCTTTAGGAAAGTTCAGCAGTAATTTCTCTGTGGGTTCTGCATGTCCAGTTCATCAAGCAGTCCAGGCAAGAGCAGTTTCTTGCCCAAATGGCTAACAATCTCCATGAGGAGCCTCTCATCTTCCTCTTGAAGTAATTGGTGCTGCCAGGAGCAGATATGTCTCATTGTCATTAAAAGTCCTAAGTTCTTAAAACATTTTAAATGCCATATTNATCTTCCTCTTGAAGTAATTGGTGCTGCCAGGAGCAGATATGTCTCATTGTCATTAAAAGTCCTAAGTTCTTAAAACATTTTAAATGCCATATTGTATAGCCTTTGAAAGGTTTGAAGAATGCCTATCCATCTGAAATACATGACTGTACATCTAGAAAATCTAACTAACCTGACTACAAGCTTGACTATTATAGATAATTATCTATTAACCTATATTTCTTAATTATACATTACATTTTTAAATGAGCTGTACACACAATACCTTAATCAAGAGCAGAAATATACATATAACAGAGTTGAGCTTAAATTTGTACCAATAAAACAAGATCCATACGAATTCAAAGTATCCATCTCTATAGCATATCCCCCTTGAAATATAAACAAACATTTATAAACAATATTTGAGAATATGAGCATAGTTTTTCTCCAAACTGCTTCCTGCTATTTATTGGGTGAAGTAATTTTTGAGGGGTATTCAAGGCAACCTTTCAGAGGATCTTGGTCCATCAAACACTAGTCTGGAAGGATTCCACAGGTTCTCATCCTCTCTTTTCCAAGGCAACATATCCTTAGATTCATATTTTGAAATCAAGTATGGAAATTCTATATATACAACCAAATCGAATCGTCGGGTATGTTAGAAATGTCTCTCTGTACTTAGTTTTTTCACAGTCAAAAATTCAAAGAAGACACAATAATATACAGAATCCAGACTCTCTGTGAATTTTCCATCTTTATGTGGCTTGTTTTTCTTTACTCCTTTTAATCTATGACTGTACTCTGTGTCTTAAACCATTTATTTCCTTTTACAACTCTCTATATTCTTTTTCTTCTCTCTCCCAGTCCTATGAACATTTATTCAATATTGTGACCCATTTAGAGGTCTTTTATGTCTGAATCTGTCCTATTGTGTATCTGTAATTCTTTATTGTCTGTCCAGGAGCACTTCTTAAAATGCTAAGCGCTTCTTTAAAACTTAAGTGGAAATATTGCTAGGGGAAATATGATACTTCTTGCTTGCCTTGCCCAGTCCAGCATGGCAGAGCTGCTTGCTGCCTCCAAGAGCCATGCACAGTGCCCCATTTCTAGGCACACAGCTGGTTTATGTTGCCATTAAGCAAGCTGTAGCATTCTGTTCACAAACCCTACTCAAATGCTTTGTAGCCAAACCTCCAGAAACAGTCAGAGTTTGTGCTAGCAGCACAGCCCAGAAAGCTGGCATTTCAAAACTGCTGCTTTTTCCTGCTACCACTGAATCAGGAAAACCTCTCTTAAAGGAGCTGTGGCATGGTGCCAGCAAACAGCAAGAAACTCTGTTATACTCTGTATTTTTGTGTCTAGAATTCCTTTTCAAGCTCGCTCAGATTTTTAAGTGGATTTTAGTTGGCCACACAGGTGCCAATTTGTATTAAGGAGGCCACTAGTTTGTTCCCAACTGATCAGGTCTCTTCCTCAAGAGGGCACCAGATCTCATTAGAGATGGTTGTGAGCCACCATGTGGTTACTGGGAATTGAACTCAGGACCTTAGGAAGAGTAGGTAGTGCTCTTAACAGCTGAGCCATCTCTCCAGCCCCATACTCAAAATAAGTTTGCCAGAATGTTCTTTTCATGACTGAGTTCTGAGCCTACTGAAGGTAAGGATGGCATTCAGTTAGTACAGCTCCTAGCACTGTAATGAAAGAATTCATCACTCTGCTTCTTAGGAAAGTCTCTACAAGTATAGAGTATCCAGCCACTAAGCAGAAAGAAACCTCCCAGAGTTACCCAGAAGGACAGACAAAAACATGTTCACAAAAGAAACCAATAATCTGTCAGATTCTCTTCCAGGATGAGGCATCAGGTACAGACCAATGACAGGAGGAGAGGGTCTAGAGTTTTGGTCCATCGTGATGAGTCAGTCACATGCTCTGGGGCATCTGGGCAATGGGTCCAGGAGGGCAAAGTTCTCAGCTCTCTTCAGAGCTTTAATTAGAAAAGATGACTCTAAAATTGAGAAATGCTGCCCTTCTTTTACATCAGGAAGATGTAGAAGGTGTTGAGAGATACTACGGGGTAAAATTGGATTCTGTGGCAGGACATTGCAGGGGGTATATATGAATAGATTCCATGACAGGACATGTCAAGGGGTATATGAGGAAGGACATTCTCTATTACATATAGCAAAGCCTCAGGAAAACTAACTAAATGCTAACAGGCAAAAATGAAGTAAGGAAAATATAAATTAAAATGTGACAGTTGAAAAGAATGAACAAAATTGAAGTAGACTCTAAAGGTTCACTTTGTAGAGTTCACTAACGGATAGATCAGGACTTTCGTAGTGCCCTTGTGGCATGTTTCCTAATTATTAGCTGTTTTTCCAACTTTGACCTCCTTTGAGTCTCATAAAAAGGCATTTTAGATGGATTAGGAAACAAACTCAGAAGTCACCTGCTTACTCATGCATCTTGGAGCAGTTGGCCTGTACCTGAAGCTCATGTCTCTTGATCAGTAGCGCCAAGCACCCCACAGTGTATCAGGCCATTACACACTAAATTTTGACTATGGAGTGACCTCACCTCAATTTCTCCTGGACCAAGATGTCTTTGATCTTGTTTATATAGTCATTCAACAAATATCTATAGTTTTGCATTTTCCAGAAGAGCAATCTAGCATTCCCATTAGCACCAGGAGTCTGATAATTGTGTCAGCAGCTGCTACCCACAAGCATGCAATGTGTCACAGCTGGCTCCATCACAAGGCAGATGTGCCTCTCAGCTACACTATTTTCCTGATTACTAAAGAATTCCATAATCATTGAAAAAAATACCCAAATAGGAAGTACTGAAAATGATAAATTCCCCTTTACTTTACTACAGGATTTTCTTTCCTACAATGATAGAATAAAATATGGTGCTTGTTGATTGACAGGCATAGAACAAGATACCCTTATTATACAGCATCTCACTTCATGTTGGTAACTTGATCAAATGCTGCTCCCATCTCCACTCTCTAGCTGAGAAAACTATATCTTCCAGAAAGAGCTCTTCCAAGTTCATAGAAGTAGCAAGTAGCAGAGGAAGAATTCTGGCCCAAGCCTGACATACGTAGCCACACTCTGCTCCAGTCTCTTTCCAGTGCATGTTGTAATCTTGATTCTTCAATATGATTTGTTGTATCCTGCTCTCCAAGTCTACCATGGGTCTACAAAGGGAGTGAAAGAGCCAATCCGAAATTCATTTCAGTGTCAAGGTCGTGGGGCAAATTTCAACAGATTCTTTCCTACATGTTTGCTGAGTCAGAAGCCCTCTGGAAGCTCTTGGCCAAGGTCAGGAAATTTGACTATTGAGTCAGACCCTTGTTCTTGGATGCACTGCGTACCCACCTAGGCTCCTGGGCAAGCACCCGGGCAAGTGCCTCTCCTGTGTCTGCTTCCTCATCTTTACACTCTTAGCATCGGGTAATCTCTGGGTGCCTTCCAGCTCTGACCCACACCGTCTCTCTCGCAACACCCTGAAATGTGGATGCGATTTGGGGGGGGGGAGTATGGGTTTTAGGTTTAGGTAAGGGGAGAGTCATGACTGGACAGCTTTGGGACAAGGTGCTTTAATCTCCTAAGCATTCATTTCTTTTTCTGTCCATGAAACAGGAATGATTCCCATGATTTACAAGGACATTGCTGAGGGTTGGAGGAAACATGTGTCTGTAAATCAGCCGCTCTGTCCTTTATGACAGTTTCCTCCCATCTTAGAGCACACAGTGAAGAAGTAGAGTTCAAACGTTTTCTAAGATTATTTGAAATTGAAAGAAAGATTAAGTGGGTGATAGGGGGCAAGCCTCAGTGTCTGATCAAGGCAGGGCATAATCAAAGGCACACAGCTGGCACATAGGATGATCTTTTACCTGCAGGGTTCCTGAAGGATTTATAAGAAGGTAGAAATCTTTGCATGTGTCTTTTTCAGTGTTGGTTATAGGACTGAAGCCTTCAAGAATGCTAATCAAACATACTCTCTCTACAAAATGCCCGGGAATGGCATATTAAGCCCCTAAATCACTATCTTTGTGCTATAATATACGTATGTATACACACACACACACACACACACACACACACACACACTGTTCTTTGATATTTAAGGACAGATATCAACAGCAGATTTTTAAGTTCTTAAAAAGTATTTTCTTTTACTGGCATAGCCTAGCTCACCTCTAGCCTGTACGGCAGCATCTGGAATGTGGCAAACTGGTGAAGTAGATGGCGGGAAAAGGAAGACTAGAAAGTGTAAGCAAAACACCAGACTTTCACCCTGCATGTGCTATATCACTCCTGAAAGGCTGGAAACGACAATGTTAAAGTGTGACAGGGGACCACAGAAGCTAACGAGGAAACAGTGGCACCCAAAACAATTAGCAAACCTCTACGGCACCCAAAGCAGCGTCCCTAGAGAAGTTGCACATCATTCAGTACATGATTGATGTTTCTAAAGGCTTAAACGCTAGATCTGATGAACTGTCCCCTCATCCAATCATCCTCCGTGGTAGTTTTAAAGGTGAAGGTGCATACCATAAAAATGTCTTCCCTAGATCCAAGACAATGTTATTATACTCATTTATTCAGCTGATACATACACAGGCTTGTTCATGGAAGCACTGGGGACTCTCTGACACATGCTCAGCAATTCTAGAAAGTCTTGAGTTGTAAGTTAGTTAAATGCATCTCTAAAGATCATGTGTGGTGTAAGCCTTGCGGGGGCAACAATATTTCCCTTATTAATACAAAATTCCCAATATAAATTATATTATCTAGTATTGAAAGTCATGGCCTATGAATTGTTGAGATGGCTGAGAATCAGCAATACATCAGACTGAGTAAAACTACAATGGTAGATAATTATGACCTTTACTTCCGGGTGTAGAAAGATACCATGAAAGAATCTTCTACAATATCTTTGACTTCAATTGTAGAACACATAAGAATGATGTTACCTACTCCCAGAAAATCATCTCTAAAATTCTGTGGACCAAATTTACTATGCTTAAGTTACTTTGCATTTTATCACGGTGGGCTATCTTTGTTTTGCCTGATGATTTCTCTTTCTCTCATCTGGAGGTGTCAATCTCATGTTCTCTAAGAAACTTCCTCTTGGGGTCTCATATGATGTCCTTCAGGGTGGCTCATCCTATTTCTAGATTGTCAGGTTGGTCATATGACCCAGACCCACCCAGTGAGAATATGCTGACTACATGATGGGTCCAGAGAAGAACACTTGACAGGCAGTCCCAACACCATGGTAGGGGCAGACTTATCTTCCAGATGGGATGGCTCAACTATTCAGAAGCTTTCTCAGTGATGCCAGTGACCATCTTGCCATCACAAGAGCTCTCTAGGAAATAAAGTCTGTTGGAGAAAAGCAGCCAGAGAAGTGAGAGAGGCTGAATCCTAAATACAGCTTTATAGCTACGATATTAAGCTAAGCCACACTACAACGCAAGCTAATACATCTCCCCTTCATTTCCATTTGCTCAAAGTCACTCTGTGCTTTATGCCAGCCCCAAGGAGAGAACTTTCTAATAACAAAGACTCATATCCCAAAGAAAAACTATATCAAAAAGCACCATAAATTTAAGGGAAAATGATAGACGAAAAATATTAAAATGAAGAAATCCTATCACTAATTTGTATTGTCATAGAATAGTATCATAGAATTACCATGTTTCAGAAGCAACAAACCATATTACCTGAGAGTAGCGTCAATAACTATGAGCACTTATGCGTGTTCTGGTGGAGCACTGCTAGACTCTGACATGGATTCACCCCAGGCTACCAATTGATTCTAAAGGGCTGAATTACTTAGCAATGCCCTTGTACCAGACCAGTGGGTTTCCCTTCAAAGAACCATTAAGGTTCTCTCCTTGGGTCTGACATAAAGCACAGAGTGACTTTGAGTGATTTGATTGAAAGTGGATTAAAGGTCAAATGTGCATTTCCCATAATATCATATTTGTGTCAAGAGCAGAAGTGGGAGGAACAAGATGTGCCTGACATCAGATGAGGATCTACGGTGGTTGGAGGGGCTGGTGAGCTGCACCGTAGCACTGCCTGCGAGGTCTGCAGACTGATGCTGAGAGAAGCCATTCTTTGTTGTTTTAGTTCGGGTTTCTACTGCTATAACAAAACACCATGGCCATGGCAACTCTTATAAAGGCACACATTTAAGTGGGGCTCGCTTACAGTTTCAGAGGTTTAGTCCATTATCACCATGACAGGGGCATGCAGGCAGGCATTGTGCTGGAGAAGAAGCTGAGAGTTCTATGTTTTGAGCCTCAGGCAGCAGGAAGTGAACTTTGTTCCACACTGGAGTGTAGCTTGAGCATATCAGACCTGAAAGCCCACCTCCACAGTGACACATTTCCTCCAACAAGGCCACACCTCTCCAACAAGGCCACACCTCTTAATAATGCCACTCCCTAGAGACCAAGCATTCAAGCACATGTTTCTATGGGGACCATGCCTATTCAAATCACACATGTTATTGTCAGAGAAGCTTTAAACTTTCAAGAAAAAAACATTCCTCAGATCTCATTAAGGATAAGAGATGGGGTACATTGAAGAAAAATTGTAATAACACATGCCACTTTTTTTTAAGTTGTCAGAGTCATTTATCTTCACCTGTCAACTTGACAAGCCTAGAGTCACCTGGAGAAAAAAAGAACCTCAATTGAAGAATGGCCTAGATCACAGACTGGTCTATGAGATATTGTGTTAAATGCTAATTGATGTAGGCATACCCAGCCCACTGTGGATGGTGCCATCTCTAGGCTGTGGGTCTGGGCTATATAAGAAAGTTAGCTTAGCAAGTCAGAAGAAACAAATACAGTAAGCAAAATTCCTCCATGATCTCTACTTCAGTTCCTGCCCTGACTTCCTTCAGTGAGGGACCATTATCTAGAAATGTAAGCTAGACTATACCCTTTCCTCCCCTAAGTGTTTTGGGTTTTGTTTTGTTTTTTATTACTATCGGTTTGCTTTTACTGTCACGGTGTTTATCACAGCCACAGAAAGCAAAGACCTTTGGCACAGCCTAGGGTCATCTGAGGCAGGAGTAGTTGAGAAATGCCAAGACCTGATTGGACTATAACCATGTGTGGCAGAGATGGTCTTAACTGGTCATTGATGAGGGAGGGCAGGAACTACTGTGAGCGGCACCATTCCTATGCAAGGGGATCTGTATTGTATAAAATGCTGGTTGATCATGAGTTGGAGAGAAACCAAGCAAGCACATTCCTCTATGGTCCCTGCCTAGTGTTCCTATCTTGAATTTCTATCCTAACTTCCCTCAATGATAGACTATGACCTAGAAGTATAAAATGAGATAAATCCTTTCCTCCCCCAGTTGCTTCTTATTATGGCATTTGTCACAGCAATAGAAGGAAATTAGGAAAGAGTTATTCTATTATCTGTCTCTGAAGGACAATTTTACCACACTGGTGTCTCCTGGAAGTATCCATAGGAGTTAAGCTAATTTGAGAAGTACCAAAGGCGAGGGTGTATATGATGCACAGTAAATTTCAAACTCTCCATGCCTCATTTTGCTTTGTTAAAACCAGAGCATCAGCATCTTACTCAAGGATGGAGTGAGAAATGGGAAGATGGATGGTAAATAAGGCCCGGTGCATTACACAGACACAGCAAATATGGGTTTTCTTCCTCCCTCTTCCCTGTTTCTTGCCATTGAGAAATGATAGAGACTAGAGCAGGGTGGGATGAGATAGACACACTGTTAAGTCAGATAGTTCAGATGCATGCTTAATACCTGCCGTTTATCATCTGTAAGACATTAAAGATAGTTTTTCCCATACTGTGAACAGCTTTAACTTCATAGCACATCCTACACTGGGGTATTCAGAAAAGTGTCTGCGTTGTTCTCAGCTCCATGCTCATTACTGATACATGCGGGGAATGTAATTGATTTTAAGTTCTTAAAAAGTATTTTCTGTGGTTTATTGTTGCTGCTACAGCAGGCTCTTTCCTTCTTGCTACCCACTGGAAAAGACCACACATCACCACCGCCACCACCACCACCACCAGTCCAGAAGAAACAAGGAAACCAGATTCAAGCTGTCAGGGAAAGTCTGAACTTTTCTACCAAGTAAGAATCATCAGAGTGCTACTAGGTCCTTTATCAGAAATCCTCCCAGCCATGAAAGCATGGAAAAAAATTTTTTCGAGCTTGAAAAGTAAGTGGCAAATGAAATTGCTATCTCTAGCAGAGCTGTCTTTCCAAATTAGGGCATTTGAAGATAAGAACAAACTAAGACATCTCGTGACCACCAAGACTGAACTGCAAATGACAGTAAAAGAAGTCCTATGCACAGAAGAAGAAGAAAGATCATCTCAATAATAAAACACAAGAAAGAAAAAAATCACAGGGGTAGAGCGATGGCTTAGCTGTCGAAAGTGCTTGCTACTCTCCCGGAAGTCCTGTGTTTGGTTCCCAGCACCTACATAGAGTGGTTCACAGTCATCTATTACTCTAGAGAGGAAAATGCCTTCTATTGGTCTCTGTGTGAACCCAGGAAGATATGACCTACATGCATAGAGACATACATAGATATACATTAATTTAAAAATAATAAATATTTTTTAAAATAATAAGACTAGTACATGACTTTAATCACAGCATTAGGAAAGCAGAGGCAGAATCTGTGAGTTCAAAACCATCGTGGTCTATGTAGTGGGTTCCAGTACATAAGTAAGAGTGTACTTGTGCACTATGCAAAACATATTGGAGGAAAGACAGAATTTAGAAAACTGTGCTAAGAAAATATATAGAAGACTGAAAGTACATCCCTATCTGTCACTCACCACAAAACTCAAAGCAAAATGAATAAAAAAAAAAACCTTCCTGTAGTACCCTAAATGTAAACTATTACAAACAAAGAAACAAAATAGGCAACACTTCAAGATGTGGGAATAGGCAAAGATTTTCTGAACAAGACTTCAAAAGCAGGGGAAAGAGTCCTAAGAATTGGTCAGGTTACAGGAAATTAATAAGTTTCTAAACAACAAAGGAAACAGTTGCCAAAGTGAAGACGCAGATGACAGAATGGGAAAAGTCTCCAACAGCTATGCCTCAGACAAGGGGTTAATGCCCAGGGTATACAAGTAGCTACACAAATTAAAAAGCATAGAAAATCAAATCATCCCAACCAGTGCATGAGGTAATAACCTAAATATAAAGTTCTCAGAAGAAGAAATAAAATGGCCAAAAACCAAACAAAAAGCTTTAAAAGTGTTCTACTCAATGTCCTTAGCCAGGAAGGAGACTCGAATTAAAACTACTTTCAGATTCTAGTTTATCCATATCTGAAGAATATCACAAAAATAATGACAGAGACTTGCAAGAATACAAAAGAATGGAACCCTATTTGGCGCTGTAGGGGAAGGAAACTGGTACAACCACTGTAGAGATTAGGGCAGAGCAGTGGCTCTCAACCTTCCTAACACTGTGACCCCTTTCACACAGTTCCTCATGTTGTGGTGGCCCCCAACCATAAAACTATTTCATTGCTACTTCATAACTACAATTTTGCTTCTGTTATGAATTGTAATGGAAATATCTGATATGCAACCTCAAAGGGGTTGTGACCTGCAGGTTGAGAACCGCTGATATAAATTCTCCTCAAGAAACTGAAACTGTTATTATAACATAACCTAGCTGGACTACCCTAGAAGATGCACCCACAGAGTTGTAACTCAACATGCCAGAGATACTCAGACATCCATGTTGATAGCTGTACTATTAATCATTGGCATGACACAGAACCAGCCTAGATGTTCATCCATTAAAAATAGAGCAGGAAGGTATGGTGTAAATGAAATTCTGTTCAATTATAAAGAAAAGTGGACTAATCACATTTGTAGGAAAATGGATGGAAGTTGGAAGTGTTGTGTTAAAAGAAATAAGCCAGACGTAGAAGCACAAATACTTTGCCTTTTCCCATGTGTGAAAACTAAACTACAAACACACATGTAAAGTGGACAAAATGCCTTTTTCCAGTCTTGAAAACTATAGAGTAAGTCTTTTTGATTATGTACAACTTTAACCACATATGTAACACACATACATATGAAATTTGAATACACACACCTATGTATGTACATATCTAGGACACGGATTTGTTTAAAATTTTTAATTTATTGATTCAGTTATATTTTAATATAGTAAACCAGACAAAATGATAGTTATGCTCATCAAGCAATTTCTATAGGTTTCTTTATGAAGTAATGGGTTTAACCATCTTCATACACATGTGCAATTAGAATGTGTCTTTTGTCCCTCTCCACCACTGCCCTTCCCTGTTCTTTCCTGGCCTGGCTCCCTTCCTTCCCCTACCTAGTCTCTGCTTTCTTAGTGCTTTATTACCTGTATATCTGCCACCTCCTTAACATTTCTTCTTCTCCATATGGCTTCTTCTGTAGTTTCATGACCTACCAGCACACATATAACTAATGAGCATGTGTGCTTGCATGCAAGCGCGCACACACACACACACGTATAAATAAACAAACATTGCTTTGAAGATTTTTAAATATTGGAAAAATCTTGATCTCCATGACCTTGAATTTCACAATAGATACTTTGATATTATACCAAAAACAGGTGCCATGAAACTATAAAACAGAATAGACATCATCAAAATTTAAAACCTATCCATAGCTAAGAACATTAAACAAGAAAAGAAAAAGGCAACCTTGAGAAAATTATTTGCAAAAGACAAATCTCATAAATGCTTAGTATCCATAATATCTCAGTTCATGTTAAAAAGGGAAAATAAATACAATAAATGTATCACAAAGACAGACATGGGCATGTCCATGAAACACATGTGAACATGATCAGCATCCATTAGTCACTAGGGAAATACAAACCCAGACCACACTGAGGTCACCACTTCACACCCACTGGGAAGAATATAATAATTTTATTTAGAAAATGAAGAAAAGAACAAGTATTGGTCAGGATGTGGGAAAATTGGAATTCTTATGCACTGCTATTAGGAGTGTAAGATGGTTTGCCGCTACAGAAAGTAGTTTGGCAGTTACTCAAGAAGTTGAACAGAAAATTACCATAGCAACCCCAGTATTCTATGCCTGAGACTCTACCCAGAAGGGTTAGATGTAGGTATGGACACATGTGGAGATTCCTACCTCCACAAGAGCTCCAATGGGGAAGCACTCCAAATATCTGCCAACAGATAAAAGGATAAGCAAAGTACACATGTACAAAGTGTACATACACAGTGGGTATCAGCCGTAAACAGAAATGAAATGCTGATACCTGTCACAACTGAATGAGCTTCAAAGTGTCATGTGATAAAGCCAGGCCAGAAAAGGCTTCATATTGTATGGCTCTGTGTAGATGAAATATCTAGATAGGCAAATTCACAGGCAACAGATGAAGATCCATTGTTACCAAGTCTAGGGCAAAGAGGAGAAGGTGCTTAATAGGTCAAACGTTTAACTTGCAGTGATGGGTACTGTTTGCGGGCTGCAATTAGGTAACACTGCCGATATAGCAAATGTCTCTACAGATCTATGGCAGAATGGTAAGCTTTGTTATGGGGAATTTGCCCAAATGCATTATTTTCAAGTAGATATCTGCCACTTCAATGATATTCTAAGCAGGGCCTTCAAAGAACCATCCTGTGTTGACATATTTTGTTTTAAAACATTCGTTAGCTGGCTGGAGTGATGGCTCAGTGGTCAAGGGGATTGCTGCTCTTCCAGAGGACATGTGTTCGGGTCCCAGCACCCATGCTGAATGACTCATAACTGCCTGCAACTCCAGCTCCAAGGGATTCAATGCTTTCTGAGGGCCTCCACAGGTATCTGCACTCATGTGCACATATACATGAATATGTGTAAATAAAAATAAAATAAATATTTTAAAATTTATCTGTTAGTAATCCTGTGCATCTTTAAATAAACTAGTAAATACATCAATCAATTATTAACTAATAAATTTATCTTGGAAAATGTATTATTGTAATAGACACAGAGATGAAGACACAGAAACATTTAAACAGCATAGTAAATTCATTGCCAGTGACATCACGGCTTTATATAAAACTATGACCGAGTGAAATAAAAAATTAAAACTATCCATAAAATTGCCCAGATAGATTGTAATACTATGACATAATGGCAAACTTTTTCCAAAATATGTGACTTGTTACTCTGTTTTGCATCTACTTGTCTCTGCCTCTACTGAAGAATATTTCCTCTTCAAATTAAAACTAACTAAACTCTATTTTAAGAAACAACATTTATTTAAACACTAAGGCCAAATCAGCTGAAAAATAAAGTTGAAAATGCTTGCCATAAATGTTTCTATTGCAAAATCACAATGTGACCATAATTTTGAGTTTGATTATACTTATATGATATTATCTTTCTTAGGATATCTTTTCAGGTTTCAAAATATATATGAAGACAGTATATTTCTGGGAAAATATTGACAGCTGGCAAAATGTGGCCTGGTTGAGTGCGTCTTAGTGAGACTTTGACCTGTTAAACACAAACTACTAAGTATCAAAAGCAGGAAATTGTCACATGAGGAATTGGTGGCAGAGGCGAGGGATGCCTGAGAAGTCACAGGGTAGGACCATGAGGCACTCCTGAGGGTAACAGCAGAAGGAAGTAGACCCTCGTCCAGGAACTCTGGTCCCTGGGCTGAAAACAGGATCGATCATCCTGCAGGCTAAATTACTCCCCAAGGCACAAGGAAAAGACCTGGTTTCTCCCTTCTCCCCAGCCTTCAGTCTCTCACCTAGCTAGATACCAGCTGATTGCTATAGAAACAGAGGAACCAGACTCAAGCCTGCAGCCTCCTACAACACAAAGGTAAACAGGGAAGAGAGGTAACTGAAAAGGAAGGCAGGAAGACGGTGACCTTAACAGAGGGCATAGCTGGTTATCATGGGATGGGTAGAGTATCATATAAATGACACACACGATGACTTCTGTTTACTTACTGTCCTCAGGGATCTGACTATCTACTTGGACAACAGGTCATGTAATAATTGTGACTATTTCCACAGGTAATGAACTGCAGCACCTTATAAAGGATTTCATGTTTTCTTGAGATGAAGAAATTAAATCTTGGAAAGAGGCCACAAACTTGAAACTGTATGATCCTCAATGCTCCTCTCTCCATCAAAGCCCAATTCACACCATCATGGAGTACTACCTAGTTTTCTAACAGTTTCTAAAATTCATCCATTTTCCCCACTGCATAGCCTAATCTGAGGCTGTTTAATCTCCTACTTGGGCCACCACATTGGCTACAAATCATATATTTGTGGCCATCCATAATTCTCCAATTCTTTTTTTTTTTACATAGGAAGAGTGGTTGCCTTTCCAAATACAGATATTCTGGGACTGGCTTATTAAAACTGCCTACAGCTTTTCCCAATGCTCTCAAGTTAATGACCAGATGGAATGAAAGAGTTCCAGCAGACCAAACAAATAGCTCCCAGAGTGGGAGAAAATCTTTCCCAGCTGGACTTCAGACGGGGGTTAATATAGAGAATTTACACAAAACTGCAAAAATGAAACACTCAGGAAGAGAACTGCCAGTCAACAAAAATGAACAGACAGTTCTCAAAAGAAGAAACACAGGCAGTCAATAACTACTGTGGAAAGTGGTCAGCATCCCTGTCAAGGGGGAAGTGCAAATCAAAACTACTTTACATACCGCCCCCACACCAGTCAGAAAAGTCTGTTATCAAGATGTCTGATAACAAAGTCAGAGGATGTGGAGAGAGATGAACCCTTACTCATTGCTGAGGGGAGGGCAAATTATGGAGATCAATTTAGAGGTTCCTCAAAAATTAAAGGTAGAGCATCATCTGACGAAGCTACTTAACTCCAGGCAATATAGTCAAGTAACTCCACACCCTACCAAAGACATATTTGCACTTTCGTGTTTTACTATGGCAAGGAAATCAAACCAACCTAACAGGTGAACAGATAATGAAAATGTTGTACATAAACAAAATGGAATATTATTCAGCTACAAAGAAAATGCAATAATAAAAATTTCAGGAAAATGGATAGATTTGGGAAATATAATGGTATTAAGCAAGGCACCCAAAGTCAGAGAGGCAAAAAGCACATTTTCTAGGATATTCTTATCCTACCCTATAGTATGTGAAAGAGGTGTGAGTGTGAGTACAGTATAAAATTTAGAAAGGAGACCAAGAGAGGATACTGTTAGGTGATAAGAAAGGAAGGAGGAGATTTTGACAAAAGATCATGAAAATATATTACAAAGCTAATTTTTGTCTAGTTTTAATTCTGTCCTATTTTTTCCTTTTTTTAATAGTAGATAAGTGAATTCAACTTCCTGTGTGCTGAAGTAGAAAGAACGATAAAAAAAAAAAACCCTGTGATTGATAGTGAAAGTCCCACTGTCTCAGAATGGCCATTCCAACTGTATAGACTTTCTTGGAGGTGTACGGAGCTTGGGACTGGGCAAGTGGCTTCTTCAAATTAGTTGTGTGTGACTTTTTTATGTGTGATTTAATTAGGGTAAAATGAAGTCATGAAAAAAATCAAGACTCACAAAGTTAAATCACCAATGTCAGATACATTTGCTAACTATTAAGGAAAAGCTCACACTCGGGTCTTCTTCACCTTCAAGGTCATGCTTTCTCCTTACTCAGGTAGAGCAGATTTTCAAAGTAAATTTTCATAACACCATACACAGTATTTATTGTTATTTCCATTTTTTAAAAAAACGAGAGAACCATGTTTGGAGAGAGTCAGTGATGAGACAGTTATAGTTAAATGCAGAGATCTCAGCTCTGGAGATGGATGTAACCAAGATACAGATCCAATCTTATGATATTTTGTAGATGGACACAACAAAAAGTCATCCCACACTAGCTCAGCGTGGGGTATAATAAAGGGTTCTTTATTTAGGGCTAGTCTCACAGTCCTCTGCATGAGCAGGGAACAGTAAACAAATCTAACAGCCGAGAGAGAGAGAGAGAGAGAGAGAGGAGAGAATGCATTTTTATTACCCAAGACCACACCCAACCTTGTCCAGCATCTCAAAGGCCATTGGCTGAAGGAATTACCCCAGCACCTTCTCCTTTTGTCTAAATAAGAGAGTTCCAAACCCAATACAAAACTATATACAAAGAACTTGATTAGTCTAACTATAAGTATGGCAAACATGGATAACTATTGGCCTATAATATTTAATACCTGTATAGCTTAAAGACCAAAACTCCATATTAGAATATTAAACAATCTTTAAATAACTCTGCACAAAATGAGGATAATGACAATGTAAACAATGTATAAGTATCTTGATCAGAGGTAGAAATGTATAGTGCAACATGATAAATATATCCCAAAATTATATCAATATACAAAATACCTTAGGTAGAGGTAGAAACATGCATGCATACAATATGACAAAATAACTTTACATAGGTGTACAAATATTGTAAATAGTAGTAGAAGCATGTTTAATATAACAAATATAATTTGAATTTGTATCAATATACAAGAATCTATACCA